>APFE030844373.1:94845-264861 GCA_000404065.3 Pinus taeda
CCTCATTTTGGGAAGGCCTTGGCTGGCTACTGCAGATGCTTACATCAACTGCCGAGCCGGAAGCATGACCATAAAAAATGGGCCTATGTCCAAACAGCTGGTCCTATACCCTCCTGCCCAACCTCTGCTAGAACATGACTTACCCCTCTAGTTGGAAGAAGGAGATGAGGATGAGGTCTACTCTGCACCATTATGCAAAGTGGAGGCCACCAAAGGAGTTCCTCGAACCGATGATGATTTGATTGAGAACTTAATACAAAATCCTCCCCTCGGTGCACTATCCTTGGAAGAGTTGGTGGAAGATACCCAAGCTAGTGCTTTAGTGGACCTATGTGTGATTGATCTGACCACTCCCAGAGTTAAGAATGTGGAGTTTTTCCTTGAAATAACTTTAAAGATCAGCTCCTCTCTCTCTCCCTCTCATGAAAAGGAGCTATGTAGCCTCTTGACCTGCCATTTGGAGGCTTTTGCCTGGAGCTACAACGAAATGAAAGGAATCCATCCCTCAGTCTGTACCCATCATATCTGCATTAAGGAGGACTGTAAACTAGTCAGGAAACCTCAGAGGAGAACGAATCCAACCCTTAAGGACATTGTTAAATAAGAAGTGCAAAAATTGTTGGATGTAGGATTCATCTACCCCATCTCGGACAGCGAATGGGTTTCCCCTCTGGTGTTGGTACCCAAGAAAAATGGGAAGTGGAGAATCTGTGTAGATTATAGAGAACTGAACAAAGCCACCAAGAAAGACCACTTCCCTTTGCCTTTCATAGATCAAGTGTTGGATGGACTGGCAGGGAAGAAGTTATTCTCTTTCTTAGATGGGTTCAACGGGTATAATCAGATCCAAATCAGCCCGGAGGACCAAGATAATACCACCTTCACTTGTCCATGGGGTACCTTTGCCTACCGAGTCCTTCCCTTTGGGCTATGCAATGCCCCTACCACTTTCCAGAGAGTTGTACTGAGCATCTTTGCTGAGCTGGTTCATGATTCGGTGGAAATCTATATGGATGACTTTACTTCTTACGGGTCTAGCTTCCAAGAAGCCTTGTCCAACCTGGAAAAGTTTTATGCAAGTGCATTGAGATGAACCTGTCCCTCAGCCATGAAAAATGTGAATCCCTGATGACTGAAGGGACCGTGTTAGGTCATTTCATTTCTCGCCAAGGATTACAGGTGGATCATAATAAAATTGCTATCATAAAAAAGGTTCCACCTCCTTAGAAGGTAAGAGATGTTCGTAGTTTCCTAGGCTTAGCGGGATATTATAGAAGATTCATTAAATACTTTAGTAAGCTAGCCTCGCCATTATTTGGCCTCGTAGGAAAAGATGTTGAGTTTAAATGCACTGACGACTGTCAGAGGGCTTTGAATGAGTTGAAGGATAAGTTAGTGTCCGTCCCAATTTTGAGAGGCCTAAACTGGGCCCTATCTTTCCACATCCACATTGATGCCTTGAACAAAGTCATAGGGGCAGCCTTAGGACAAGTTCAGGAAAAACTTCCATATGCCATATACTTTGTCAGCAAAAACTTATCCAAGGCAGAAATGAATTATACTGTAACTGAGAAGGAGTTCTTGTCCGTGGTCCATTCCCTGAACAAGTTCCGACACTACATCACTGGCTATCAAACATTTATACATAGTGATCATGCTGCAATTACATATTTAATGAATAAGCCTGATGTGAATGCTCGTATCATTAGATGGTTAATTTTGTTGCAACAGTCTGATTTGAATATCATTGACAAACCAGGTAAAGAAAATGTTGTTGCTGACTTCTTGTCGAGATTGGATTTGCCTGCGGGTGAAGAAGGAACAGTGGATGACCAGATGCTAGATGAACATCTGTTTGCTATCTCAGTACTCTCTCTATGGTTTGCTGATATAGCAAACTAATTGGTCTCAGCACAGTTCCCTCCGCATCTATCGTCGAAGGAGAAGAGCAGAATCGTGAGGAAGAGTGCTTCATTCACTTGGATCGGGGGCAACTTGTTCAAACTTGGCCCCGATCAGATCTTAAGGCATTGTGTTAGGGAGGAGGAAGTCTTTGACATCCTCCTAACCTGTCATGATGGGCCCTGTGGAGGAAATTTTGCAGCCAAGAGGACTACCTTCAAAATTCTACAGGCAGGCTACTATTAGCCCACTTTTCATCAAGATGTCAGAAGATATATCAGCTAGTGTGATCGATGCTAGAGGATGGGGAAACTGACTCCAAGGGACGAAATGCCTCTCCAACCTCAAGTGACCCTTCAGCCATTTGAGAAGTGGGGTATGGATTTTGTGGGTCCTATCAAACCTCCTTCGAGGCAAAGGTCTTACATCGTTGTGTGCACAGACTATCTAACAAAGTGGGCAGAAACCAAGGCAATCAAAGCAACGACAGAAGAAAAGATGGCTGAGTTTTTAAGAGAAAACATCTTCTACAAGTTTTTCTACCCAAGAGAGTTAGTCATCGATCAAGGAAGCCAGTTCACCTCCAACTTAATTGAAGACTTGCTTGCTCATCACAAGATCAAGGATAGGACTTCCACCCCATATCATCCTCAAGAAAATGGGCAGGTGGAAGTCACTAATAGAGCATTAGAAGGGATTTTGACTAAGGTGGTGACCAGCAGCAGAAAGGATTGGGCAGATCGCCTGGTTGAGGCCACTTGGGCCTACAACACCACTTGGAAGACCACTACCAGCTTCACACCTTATGAGTTGGTCTATGGGAGGAGAGCTTTGCTGTCAATCGAGTTCGAGTACAACACATTGAGGATGGCAGCTCAGCTGGACCTAGATCTCAGCCATGCTGAATGAGAAAGGTTATTGCAGCTGAATGGGTTAGATGAACACTGAATGTAGGCCCTCATCCACTTAGAAGTGGTTCAACTTCAGAGGAAGATATGGCATGACCGGCACCTTAATGACAAACAATTCTAGCCAGGAGATTCGGCGCTGCTGTATGATTCCAGACATAAGGATTTCAAAGGGAAGTTGAGGACAAGATGGCTAGGACCATATGCAATGGAGAAGTGCAATGACAATGGTTCCGTCCTTATCCAGACCATTGATGAAGAAGCCATCCCCATGCTCATCAATGGGCATCGACTAAATATCTAGAGGAAACTTTTTTCGAGGCAAGAGTTTATCGAAACTATGGAAAAATCAGTGTTGGTAATAGAGAAGGGTTCTACCTCTATTTTGGCCACACCCTGAGCATCATCATATCAATACATATATAATATATATTTATAAAAAGATCCTGGGTAACCTTCGGGGGCCAAGGCAGATGTAGGGGTGAAAACTCATTGAGCCCCCTACTGTCTTCTGAAAAAATGATTTCCATAAAGACTCTTGGGCAAAACCTCTCTGAGGTGCCCAAGGGAGATAGTAAGGGTAAAAACTTATTGAGCGCCCTTCTGTTTCTTAAAAAAAAAAAAAAAAAAAAAAAAAAAAAAAGAAGGAAGAAACATAGAAAAAAACAAGTTTAATCCTTGGAAATTATTGCAGGTTGCAGGAACACAATGTAGAAAGAAGGCCTTCAAACACAAGGACAGGGGTCCCTACCAAGTTACTGGTTCAACCTTCTACAGGAAGCTACAAGACTTTCTACAAGAAGTTCTGCATTTCTACATTAAACATCTTGTAGAGCCTTTCGGCAGGCCATAATCGATTATGGAGAGGGATTTGAAGATTGAAGTCTGTTGAGGAGGTATGAGACCACTCTTTTCTTCCATCCTCCACTTGTTTCATCTCCTTTCACCACCATTGCCACCATCTGGTTGAATATACCTGCACAATCATACAAGAACCCTATTTTCTCAACTAAAAATTTGTTTTTTCAAGTGAAAAATAAAGCATGCAGAGGCTCGCACACTTTACCTGTCAAGGCACCCTCAGGACCCTTCATTCATGGACACAAATTTGTTTTTTTCAGCGTGCACCCCAGCAGGAGAAACGACTACAAGATGTCCTACAGGAATCCTATAGCAGCTGATCCGGCTGGAGCACATACCATGGAGACACGAGCAGCTCACATCAAACAAATTCGGTGCATGCAGCATTCACCACCAGAGAGTTGGGTCTCGAGGTCTTGTATCCAACATTAGCCAATGGAAGAGGAGCTCCAACACCCATGCACGAAGTAGCAACAAGCAAATCTAGCATTCCTTGTCCCAAATCCTGAAAAAGCACGTCCACGACTGCACAGGTAAGTGCCTAACCTTATTCGTCGAATTGCATGAACTATACTCTAAAATTTGCATGACTGTGAGAATGGGCGGGTTGAACAAGTTTGGTGGCCATTCAACTAGCCACCCATAGCCAATCAGATGGCCTCGTAGGATCCGAATGGGTTTGGTTATGCCAAAAAGACGGGCAGTTGACACGTGGGAAGTGTCCAGTCAGGGAGAATCGGTAGTATGACAGAAATGGCGGCGGTGAATGCAGAGGGAAGGATTCAGCGATCAGAGACACGCCGAGGAATGATGGCTGTGATGTCGGCCAACGAATCGGCCTGGACAAATCACCCCTGCGCCATGAATTCCACAGTAGTTCAAATTGGCTGGTCGAATAACTCATAGTAAAATGCTGTCATTCGCACTTACAACCGTTTTTGCAGCCGAGTACGCATCCTCCTCCTCTGCAAGTTGTTAGCCCGAGTTTCTCGGTCTGTTCCAATGTCCTTCAGCAAATCAGACTCATCCAGAACCACTGTAACGTCCTCCAAGAGCCGGGAAAGTTTTCTACAGGTAGGTGCACTACAGGAAGCCTGGCCTTACAAATAAGCTTGGACTGTTCACGTCGAGGGTGGAAACTATCAGAGAGGTAGCCCCGAGCATACCATTCAAATGCAAAATAGTTCAAAAGGTCATGAATTCGACGTTCTGGGGTAGAGAAAAAATTTAAAAGCAAGTCTATCTGTGAATCCAAAAGCAGTTTACTCATCGTTGCATGAAATTGTCTTTGTGGTTTGTGTCCAAGATTTTATCCACGAGTCTTGAGTTAAATTCCTCCTGTAGAGAAGTGAGACACTGTCAAGGCTAACCAGTCGAAAAACTATGAATATTATATGATTGTGTGTATGTTGGAAACATAGCTCTGCACTTTGTTTAGAGAAATCTTGAGTCATCCTTCTGTACACGAGAAGTCAAGTTTCAAAACAGGGGAATTGATACGAAGAGGCCTGCAGATATCATTTTTAACGTTCTGAGAAGGAACATACCTAGAATTCCCTTTCTACTCAGAGCGTAAGCAAAAACATAGTCTTTTTCACCATGCCAGGAGGGTTCATCAGAAAGGAACCCTTGGACTCCAAGAAACTCCGAGAAACCCCTAAGGTGGTAGACTTAGCTTCCCGTGCACACTGGAAGACATTCTGTGAAAAACTTCAAGGTCATGATGATGAAATTACAAAAGAATTCCTAAGGTCCCTGAAGCCAAAATCGAAGACACTAGCCACTTTCCACTTCAGAGGATTGGCCCTAAGACTCACCCCACAACTCATTAGCAGAGTCACTGATCTACTGATGGGGGTACCCTGGGATAAGGAGGAGAGGAAATTGGGCCAAAAGGATAAAAAGGAGTTCTTCTTGCCAGAGGAACAATTTTCAGAGGGCAAGAATGGGGTCCAAAGAACTAGCAGCCATTTTGGAGCGAAGTCAGCCTCCAAATTATGAAGTATATTACCTGTGAGGGGTGATTCAGCATCGTATATGGTTATCATTTCCATTTACTAATAGAACTCAGGCACCAAATGGATCTTCCCTCAGAACAAAAATTGAGCATTCCCTACTTCCTCTTGCAATCCTTGATTAAGTGTGCCACAAAGCTGAGGGAAGGGACACTAGACCAGCTGGCCCACCATGGGATTATCAAGCTCCTCGTGGAAGATGCACTCCATACTTAAATTGTCCCTCTCTGCTGGGAAATTTTTCGAAATATTTCAAAGGATGATGACATCCAATTCTTGGTCGAGGAGTTCACTTCCTCCAGCAGTGAGGAGAAGGAGCACACTGAGGTAGAAAAGAAAACTAAAGGTCAAGAAACCCCAGGCAAACCACCAAAGAAGGAAGAGAAAGAGACACAAGAAAAAGGCCAAGTTGCTGAGGCCAAAATAGTGGGTGGTAGAATGACACAAACACCCAGGGAGAAAAGACTGCAGAGCAGGGTAGAAAGGATTGAGCAAGTCCAAGCAAGTGAAGGAAAACCTAAGGCAGCCACAGCCAAGCTAAAGGAAAAATCACCCTTAGCCAAGCAGGCTAAAATAGTGCCAACTGGTTCTACAGGAAGCCAGAAGGCCATTTCTACAGGAAGTCCAAAAACTGCTTCTACAGGAAGCTAGAAAATTGCCACTACAGGACTTTCTACAGGAAGTCTGGGAAAAGGGAAGCAAAAGGAGAAATCGGCCGAGATTCTAGCTAGGGAAACAGCAGCTGTGCTGGCCACCCTAAGCACATCTCCCAAGCAGAAGGAAAAGTGAAAAAGGGGGACTCCCCTGTATTTTAAGGCAAGGAGGAGTGTGAGGATTAAGACTGGCAGACCCCATCCTCCATCAAAAGAGCCAATCACGATTGTAGATACCCCTACCACACCAAAGGAGAGGTCCCCCTCCAACGCATCCATCACTTATGAGCGGGGAATCCCAAAGACATCCACATTAAAGGAAGGGATGGAGAAATTGAACTCGAAGGCCTCTCTACAGGATGCCAAGGCTGTTCTATAGGAAACTTTGGCTAGGCTGAAAGAGACTGAATAGATGGAGGAAAGAGCAGCCAAGTCATCACAGGAGGAGGAGAAGACCAATACCATTATGGAACCAAGCCCCCAGCCCAGCCTGGGCTCTTATTATAACTTCTTAGAGGCCGACAAAATCATTCCTCAAAAATTCACAGTGCCACTTGTCCTAGCACTAGAGGAAGAAAGAGTACGGACCCACACTTGGATGAAGATCGCTAAATCCAAGGGGGTAGCAGATATAGGCCCTCTAGAGGAAAAGCTCAAGGAGACCCAAAGAGACTTGGCAAGAGTATGGCATGTGGAAAGCTCCCAATAGGCCAAGTTACGAGAGAGAATGAGTTGCTTAGACAACAACTACAACTACAAGGATAGAGGAAAGAAGAGGACACAACAGCCAAGGACACCACAACAGAGCCTCAAGGAAAAGAAGGAATGCAAGCTGATCTTGAGGAACTAAACTGGCAACTACAGGAAAGGGAATTGCAAGTAGGCCTAGAGATACAATCTCTAAAGTAGCAGATACAAGAAAAGGGGGAACAACTGGCCTGCATGGCCAGTTGGGAAATGGAAGCTCTACAATGTAGGCATCCGGCCAAATCCTATGGCATATACCTCGGGGATCAGTGGCTGCAATTCCAAATCAACACATTGGCACAGAGGGGTATCAACCAAATCAAAAACCCCCAACAGTTCATGGATTTATGTAACAACAATTCATCAGAAGAAAAGGCCAAGCTATCAGAGTTCAACCTTCATAATTTGGCCCTTCCAAACATAACCTCATGGGACCTCAACATAGTAGTAGGGGATATGCAGCTGATGGCAATGACCTCATGGATAAACCACGAAGAAAAGAGAGCGGCAAAGGTCAGAAATGTCATGGACCGAGAATTACAGGAACCACTGCTGATTAGAGCAGAGCCAGGGGACGCCACAACATTGATATCCGCCGACTAGCACCTAGCAACAAACTCTCAGGCTCTGTTAGAGTACATGGATCGGCAGGCTCAGGCCATAGCGCACTTTGAGGATATGGAGCGACTATTGGGGGAAAATTGTGTTCATGCTTACACCCGTAGGTGGAACACATTGTCCCACAGCCTCAAAATTAGAGAATACCACACTCCAACTAGAATGAGGGAGGCCTTGGCACGAGTGCCTCTCTACAAAAAGTCTATGTAGAACCTGCAGGCCAGCTGGATAGGCCTCAAGTTAAGTCCACCTTTGCTTTTGGGATTGTTAGAAGGAGGCACATAAGAAGAAGAGCATAAGCAGTGGGAAGAGGTGGAAAGGAAGGCCGAATTCCATGACAGTGAAGAGGATACTACTTCAGAAGCCTGGGATGTGATGGAGGCGATCAAAGCAATTAAGGATGAGGAGCTGGACTAGTTGCTCAGAGGATGAGCAACCCATTTAGCAGGGGGGTGATGATGAGCCCCAAATTGGGTAACTTATTGGGCTCATGTTGCCTAATTATCCTTGTTCAGTCCTTGTTCAATCTTCCATTTTTCATAGCTTTTGCATTATTTTTTAGTATGTTTATGTCACTTGTATGAATAAGGGTGGTGACTCTTCCTAGGTGGCTAACACATGCTTATTTTAGGTTTTTTTGACACATGTTGGAGCAAAAGTGAGCAATCATGGGCTAGAAGACATCCAAGCTTGAGGTGAGGATTCATAGGGAGGTTGTCTATGACATTAAATAGCCCTTCCTCGGGATCTTCACCCCCAACTCCAAGTTCACAGGCCACCAAAACCGGACCTTGAAGGCAGCCAAGCAGATTTTGGAAAAGGGTCTGTCTACTAGCAGTTGGACAGCCAAGTCCCCCAGATTTAGGAGGCCTGCTAGGGCCCTTGTCGTGTATAAATGATAAAGCCTCAGCCTTCGTAAGAGACTTTTGAAACCATTGCATATTTTTTGCACTACAGTGCTGTCACCTTCAGCTTATTCTCTTGTAGCCATTTTGGCATAACTTTTGACTGATGACTATTTTTTGATAATGACAAGCAGTCCTATTTTATGTCAGCTCTGAATTTTCTATAGGAGCCGTAGCTCTCAGGGTTGGGCCCAACCTGAGAGCCTAGGGCCTCCTTTATGTACTGTTATCTTTCCTTTATGCATCGTTGTTTTTCCTTTTATGCATTTGCAAATGTATTTCTGTTAGGCAGATTAATTTGTGTTGATTAACTAGGTCACTGTTTATGAATAGAATGCTTCAGATGTTTAGAATAGATTGGTAGGATAATAATAGGGAAAAAGGCTCTAGAAAAGAGTCAACAAACACTTTTGGTTTCACCTCTTCCTTATTGGATCAGGGGCTGGAATTGAAGTAACCATGCTGTCCCAAACAAAAACACTAATTTGCCTTGCCATGTAATTATTAGTGTGCTGTTTTCATTTGTATAAGTTGGTTATGTGTTCAGATCTCTGAAATGCCTCATTACATAGTTGATATATATGGTTCTCCTTTAAATAAAGCTGTTGTTCGTTCACTTTATTGTTAGCTAGGACTTTGATTACTTGCAAGACTTTGTTGATTCAGTTGAATGTACATAGTGCAGAGAATCTCTACCACTCTTTCATCCACCTAAGCTTCATTAGAGCCATATGTTCCATCTCCTAGCTAGGTTCCTTGTCTTACATCTGTCCTCTTGCCCACGTAACCCTACCTTTTTGTGCAATCATTCTTTCAGCCTTCTTTGAGCCAATTCAACTTTCTACACCTTCTCACCACTCCATCCACCAGCCCCTGGGCCACTTTAAACCCCTATTCTACCTCAATAACCATTCATGCATCTTCCCTCACTCACCCATCCTCCAAAATCCAATTTTCAAACATCCTATAGAAATTTTTGAACATCCTCTAGAAATTCCTGAACATCGTGTAGAACCCCTGCAAACTTCCTGTAGAAGCTCACAAATGAGGTTTCTTGATAGCCAAACTTTGTGAAACTCTCTGGAAGGGTGTTAGGGACTCCTTAGACCCTCTCTAAACCTTCCTATCCTCTTCTAAGCATTTCTCCTCCTTGATCCACTCCTGCACAGTCAAGAACAGTGAAAGCATATGCATGATGAAAGTAACGACTTAATCAAAAATACAATAAGATGTTTTCTTCAGATAGAGGTAGTCTAGACACATGTATTTTACCTTCATAGAAGTAATGGCATCTCTTTTAGTATTTTTCATTCTCTTCTTTGCGTGAGTAGGACTAGCTAGTAGAATTAGGGTTTGCTAGGGTTTGCACTTTCCTTCAGTTTTTCAATCTCTTTTCGCAAATAGATTAGCTTCCTTCAAGTTAGCTTTCATACATCAATTAAAAAGCTTCTTCTAAGAGCTCATAGAAGTTTGCTTAAGCTCCTAGAGACTTGTACCAGCAGACCAAGTGACAACTGTGACAAGAGCTAGTACTTGTGCATACAACACCGTTGCTTCCAAGTTTGTTACGAACTACCGGGTTGATAAAAGTAAAGAAGGGAGTCCCATGAGTTGCAACATTATTACTGCAATACTAGAGCCCACCACTATATAAGCCTTATATTGCATGAATATGTCCTCCACAATTCCATGTTTGATTCTGGAGCTTCCCATAATCTAATGCCAAAAGCCATTATGGAGAAATTGGGCCTTGACATTACTCAGAAATATCATGACCTGTATTCTTTTGATTCGGGTAGAGTTCATTGTATTGGTCTTATAAAAGACTTGGTTGTGTCTTTAGATCAAATTCTAGCAAAAAATGTTCTCATGGATGTTGTTGTTGCAGACATTCCACCACGGTTTGGTATGCTTTTGTCCAGATCATGGGGTGCAAAGCTTAAAGGGACTTTACAACTAGATTTCTCCTATGCTACTATTCCTGTGTTTGGCCAATTGAGAAAAGTATATAGGGAGAAGAAAATGAAGTACATGATTACAAGCAAAGAGAAATCGTTTAATCATCCAATTAATGTTGTACATACAAATTTAGAGTCATTTGTATATTCAGGTAGTGGTTTGAATGATGTTGATAGTCAGTTAGTAGAAGTAGAAGATGTGCCAGAGATTTCAGAAAATTTCAGAGCAGTCCTTAATCAAGAAAGACAAAAAATTGCAAGTACCTCTGAGTAGTCCACATTCTGACAATAGCAGAAAGGTAATGAACAACAAAAAATTGAAGAGATCAGTCAAAGTAAGAAAGAGAATGAAACAAAATTCCAACATTTAGAAGAAGAAGCAGGCCTATGGAGCATGGATTTTGATGGAGTTGTGGGTAAGGATGGTGCTAGCATAGGGATTTGGATTCGCAGCCCTATTTTCTAGCCAAATAAAGTCCCTAGTAATGTTAGAATTTGTTCATATAAGTTGGAGTTTGACTATTCTTATTATGAAGCTGAATATGAAGCTTTGATTGCAGGTTTGAAAATTCTCAAAAAATTGAATGCAAAAAGGATATCAGTCTATGGAGATTCTGAGCTAATAATCAAGCAAGTTAAGGGAAAATATCAAGCTAAACATCCTCGGATGAGGGCCTACCATAATGCAATTTTAGATGTCTTAAGGATGTTTCCAGATTATATCTCGACGACCATACCTCATGCTCAAAATGTTATTGTAGATTCACTTGCCACTACTACGAGTAATTTGAAAATCCCGATGAATTCCAATAACAAGTTTGAAATCCATGTCAAGCATTGCCCTAATGTTCTGGATAACTTAAGGTATTGGCAAGTGTTTTGGGATGATAAGGAGATCAATAATTTCTTGCAGAATGAAGGAAACTACAAGGAGGCTTCCATAGATTGTGATCATGATGATGATGAACTGGAAATTAAGGTGAATCAGATGGAAATATTTTAGCTAAAGGACAATGTTATTCCTAAAGGTCTCATACCTTTAGAACAACTTTTCGATCAAGATGATGTGGCTAGGAAGCCAAGCTTGGTGCCAACAGAGAAAGGTGTTGAGGATGTGAATCTTGGAACAACCAATAAGCCCAAGTTTGTGAAATTGTCGAAGACATTGTCTCCAGAGGTAAAATCTAAATATGTTAGATTGTTATCTGAATTTGATGATGTGTTTGCTTGTGATTATTCAAATCTAAAGGTGTATAACAAAGACATAATTCATCACACTATTCCCATCAAGCCAATTTAGAAGCCGTTTCAACAGAAGCTGAGAAGAATCAATCCCAAGTTGCTACCGTCCATTGAAAAAGAGGAAAATAGATTATACAAGGCTGGTATAATTGTCCCAATAGTATTTTCTAATTGGATTTCTAATCTTGTTCCTATGAGAAAGAAGACCAGGAAAATCAGATTGTGTATCAATTTTCAGAATTGGAATAAAGTGTCATTGAAGGAAAATTACCCATTGCTAAAGATGGACCATATCCTCCAGAGAGTGGTTGAAGCATCATGCATGTCACTGCTCGATGGTTATTCATGATATAATCAAATTTTAGTGCATGAATATGATAGAGATAAGACTGCATTCACCACCCCTTAGGGAACATTTCATTATGCTAAAATTCCATTTGGTTTGAAAAACGTTGGAGTCACAACTCAGCGTGCAATGGACAGTGCTTTTGCCAATGAAAAGGATGTGTTTTTGGTTGTTTATTTAGATGATTTAGCAGCATTTTCAAATTCAGATGCTGAGCATCTTCACCATTTGAGGATTGTGTTTCAGCGATGTAGGAAATTTGGGATATCACTCAATCCGAAGAAAAGTCTCTTTGCCATGGATGAGGGGAAGCTGCTTGGCCATATTATCTCAAAGGAAGGAATTCACATTGATCCTTCAAGGGTAGAAGCAATTCAGTAGATAGATTTTCCCAGGAACAAGAAAGAGATACAAGTTTGTAATGGTAAGATGAATTTCCTAAGAAGATTTGTACCCAATCTAGCTGAGCATTTGAGAGAAATTACTAATATGTTAAAGAAGGAAAACTTGGTAAAATGGACGGAGGATGCTATGAAATCATTTAATTTGGTAAAGTATGCTTTATCTACAGCCCCAGTTTTGATTAGTCCTGATTATACACAAGATTTCATTTTATTCTCATTTTCATCTGAGCATACCATGGCAACAGTTTTAATGGAGAAGAGAGATCAACTAGAAAAGCCCATTGCATTTTTCAGCAGAGCCATTAGAGATGTTGCTTTGCGGTACAATATAATTGAGAAATAGGCTCTTGCTCTTGTCAAAGCTTTGAAGAACTTCCAAGTGTATATTTCACACTCTTACATCATAGCATACGTTCCTAATGCAGTAGTTAAGGATGTGCTGGTACAAACCGATCCGGAAGGAAGGCAGGGAAAATGGATTGCAGAAATGTTAGAATACGATTTGGAGATCAAACCTACAAAGTTGATCAAAGGAAAAATCTTGGAGAGGTTCATGGCGGAATCAAATTTGCATGCTTTAGATATAAATCTTATTGCAGCCATGTCTGAAGATGAAGAAGAAAGCTCCCTGATTCAAGTGTTTGAAATGTTCCTTTAGTCACCATGATATTCAGATATTGTGTATGTACTTAAGCACCTCTCACCACCTCTGGAAATAACAAAAAACAAAGGTAGAATTCTTAAACTTAAAGTTGCTAAATTCTACATTTTGAATAATGCCCTTTATTGGAAAGATCCAGGCGGTGTTTTGCTGAACTGTTTAATTGAAGATGAAGCCCAGTAGGTGATGAGTGACTTTCATAAGGGTGATTGTGGTGGTCACTTGTTCTGGAAGACAACAACAAACAAAATATTGAGAGTAGGTTATTACTGGCCAAACTTAGTTTTAGATGCCTATAAAACAATCATGAGTTGTCATGAATGTCAGGTCTTTCAGGGGAAAAGAAAGTTGCTGCCTCTTCCTTTAAAACCGGTTGAAGTCAATGCACCATTTCAACAATGGGGACTCGATTTTATCAGGGAGATCCATCCAACATCATCAGCTCAGCACAAATGGATCCTAACAGAAATCGACTATTTTACCAAGTGGATTGAAGCAATCCCGACTAGATAGGCAACATATATTGTAATCATTCAATTTTTGGAATCAAATATTTTATCTCATTTTGGTTTTCGTAGTAAAATCATCACAGATAAAGAAGCTGCATTCAAATCGAAGAAGCTGATCGATTTTTGCAGCAAGTATAAGATTACCTTAGGTCGCTCCACAACATATTACCCGCAAGGTAATGGTTTGGTTGAATCATCCAATAAGTCATAGGTGAACATCATCAAGAAGCTGCTAGAAACAAATAAGAAAGGCTGGCATAAAAATTTAGTTAATGTTTTGTGGGCAGAAAAGGTGAGCCAAAAGAAGTCTATAAGTATGTCTCCATTTGAAATAGTATATGGTATTGACAAAGTCTTTCCGACATCCCTTGCATTTTTGGTTACTTTTACAAGAAGCTGGTAGTGAGGAAGATGATTTTCAATGAAGAATCAACCAGATGATCCATTTACAATAGACAAGGGAGGAAGTTTTCCAAAATACTTTCAGATTGGAGGAGAAGATAAAAAAGATCTATGATTTGAAAACAAAAGCAGATAAATTCTAGCTTGAGGATGTAGTGTTATGGTGGGATGCTAGGAACGAAGATAAAGGCAAGCATGGAAAGTTTGAACACTTATTTAAGGGACCTTATAAGATTGATCCATGCAGAGGACATAATGCATTCCTGCTCAAAGAGATGGATGGACAAGATTTTTCAGGAGGACTAGTCAATGGTAGGCTCTTGAAACACTACTTCTTCTAAGGTGATTTCTGAAATCATGAAGTGATCATTGTATATACCATTTTCCTTTCATTGAAAGTGTTCAAAATTTACAATTCATTTTAGCTTGGGGCCCGAGGTGAAGGCTATAAAGTTGAGTGACTTGTATTAGTCTTTGAGTCTTGAGTCAGTTTGAGTCTTGAGTCCATTTTAATAGTGTCAGTTTCAGTCTTTGAAGTATATTGACTGTATTGCCCAGTGGATGAGGCACTAGTCTACTTATCCTAGAGATCTATGGTTCTTGGCACCTCCAAGGAGCTACCATCCCCATTGGAGCCAATGTTAGTGTCAGTGTCTTCACACCACCATCAATGATCAAAATTCACTCTTTTGCATTCATATTAGAAGTCCCATTCTCAATGAGTTTCATCCCATTAGGTCATGGATCAACTGATGGTAGGCACATTTCAATTTTTCCCTGATGACACATATCTGCTGACCTCTTTTCATGTGTGATTTAGTCAATGGTTCAGGTTCAGGTTCATTTTTAGTTTATTTCATTAAATAGGTATTAGGTCTTAGGTTTATAATCTCATTAGGTATTAGGGTTTCACCATGTCAAATTTTCAGTAATTATTGACTAATAATGGTCAACAGACACATGAGGATGACACTAATCATTAGGAAATTTTAATATCATAAGTTGTAAACTTAATAAGTTTTTCACCTCAAAATTAGTTTGAGGTGAAAATAGAGCATTGGTATTTATTTGTAAATTTCATGTAATTTTATCATTTCTCATATGTAATTAATAGTCTCATGCTGCTCCTGGTCATCTACTGATATTTCCAAGTACATGCCACTGCAAAAAGTCAAAGAAAACAAGCATCAGTTCACCTGTTTCAAGCAAAAAATCACGCATCAAAAAAACATAGTATTTGAAAAAGCCAATAGACATTATAAAGTGGGTTTTGAAGAATGAAAAATCAAAAGTTCCCAAGCCATATAAAGGTCATTTTTCTCTCAAGTTATTTCATTGTTTTAGTTGAGGTTCATGAGAAAAAACATGATTTTGAGGTGTTATTGAACAAAGGGAGTGAAATTGTTGTGTTTTTGGAGAAAACTACCTAGCGCTATGCACCAAAGCGTAGCACTATGCATGGGAGCAGCACTACGCACCTAGGTTTTTCCTACTGTGTAATTTTGAACTGGCACTACGCACCTA
Organism: Pinus taeda; assembly: GCA_000404065.3. Lineage (NCBI taxonomy): Eukaryota > Viridiplantae > Streptophyta > Pinopsida > Pinales > Pinaceae > Pinus > Pinus taeda. The sequence continues at coordinate 110,501 of APFE030844373.1, forward strand.
GGAGAGTGCACTACACACCTGGTAGTTGAGCTACAAATTGTTGCAAATTGCATCAAATCGCCTCAAAACTCCCAATTTCCACCATTGCAAGTAAGTATCACCACCATTCTTGTTGAAAAGATTGTTGCATCAGTCTTGGGTTGTTTTGTACCTCAAAAACATCAGACCCTAATTGTCACTAAATTGTCTCATATATTGTAAAAAGCTCACTCATTACTGCTATCCTATATCATCTTTTATTGTTTCCCTAAACCCCATCCTCCCATATATAATTCCCTTGACATCATTCCCTAAACTTTTCCCTAATCCCCAAACCCTATACACATACATTCCCAAACCATACACTATTTACTAACCCTACTCACTCCCTACATCCCTTTCCCACTCTTGCTCACCCTCACATATTTTCCTATTCAAATCTCTTCATACTCATATTACCTTCATTCACAAATCCACCTCTCTTCGTTCAGCACAAAGAGAAACAGTTGTACAACAATAGAGAGGGGTAGTGAGTATTTAATGGAATGAAGAAACCCATAGTGACAGTTCGAGGGAGAGAGACACATAGGGAAAAAAGCTTCATAAGAGAGGAAAACATATCAGAGAGGAGCCCACTAGTTTGAGGGAGCTACAAGCTTGCCCATTTGCCCTTTCTTGTTTCAGACATCTATCATGTTTCAATTTCTGTGAAATGGTGGAAAGGGTTAAATCCCATCATGAATTAGCAAGGTTGTTTGTGACACATTTGGACAACAATGAGGTAAACTTTGCTAGAGTTACATTCACTTTGTCACCAGTTGTCATTTCAGAGGCTATAGGTATTCCAAATGTGGATGAAAAGAGGAACAAAGGTTAGGACATTGACATAGAGTACTATGAGCCTTAGATCAAGGCTAAATATCATAACGGAGTCAAGAGAGTATTCCCCTTTAAATTCTTGGAGGACAGGTTGGCTCCATTAATGAAGACCATCATCAAGTACTTTACTTATGAAGGCAGGTTCTCTCGACTATATGCCTACCACATTAGACTGTTGATGCATTTCACTAGGGTGAGAATGATGAATATCCCCTAATTCATGCTCAGAAACATAGAGAAGATGACATTCATTGTAAAAAAGAAATCATACCCCCGGCAGTTAACCAACATCTACCACTACTATTTGATTAAAATCATTTTTTTGCTTCAGTTGAACCTTCTTAACATGCCATGCGAGACATTCATTTCTCATGAAATGTTCAACGGCCCTGAAGTCCTTTCATCAATGCCTTATGAAGAAGGTGGACCTTTAGGACATGGAAAGGTCCAAGAGACTGAAAATGTTGGAGTGCCAGTGTTTGTGACATATGAGAGGGGCACTAGGAAACTCTTTGTAGTTGCCAGACAAGTATTATCTCCACAAGGTGTGAAAGGGGTCTTTCCTTCATCTTTAGGCCACAGGAAAATGCTATCTCCACAAGGAGTGGAAGGGGCTTTGCCTTCTTCTTCAGCCAAATAGGTACAAGTTGGGCAGAAAAACAAGGGTAAAGGTAAAGGCAAGAAAAAGATGCATTAGAAGGATCCTATTGATGGGCAAGAGTGAGATTAGTGCCAGTGTTTGTGACATATGAGAGGGGCACTAGGAAACTCTTTGTAGTTGCCAAGTGAGTATTATCTCCACAAGGTGTGAAAGGGGTCTTTCCTTCATCTTTAGGCCACATGAAAATGCTATCTCCACAAGGAGTGGAAGGGGCTTTGCCTTCTTCTTCAGCCAAATAGGTACAAGTTGGGAAGAAAAACAAGGGTAAAGGTAAAGGCAAGAAAAAGATGCATTAGAAGGATCCTATTGATGGGCAAGAGTGAGATTTTGACCTTACTGATCATGAGGAGACACAAGGAGTGGATGTCATTGACTTGGATGCTCAAGATCCAAGGACTGTCAAAGACATGATCATTAAGGAAAAAGAGGCTAGATACAAGCCTTGTCAGCCAATTTAGAGAGGGCTAAATGGGTCATCAAATATCTAGATCAAGAAAAGAAACAATTGAACCAAAAGCAAGTCCTCATGGAGTTGCAAATGATCAAAGAGAACTGGAAAAAGGCTAAGAAGGAAAAGGTCAAGTTAACCTCCATTGAGCAAGAGATTGAGAATGATCGGGAAAATTGACTTGAAAGGGTCAACATACACCTTGAAAGTTTGCATGAGAAGGCCAATAGAGATGAGAAGATGCTTTGCCACATGGCCTATCACTATATGACCCAGAACAAAATATGCAATATAAGGACGAGGAAGCTTAAGGCAAGGTTGAGGAAAGCCTTGAGAAGCAAAAAAGGAGCACGACAAACTAAAAATCTTGGCTGAAGCCTCACTACCCCATCAAAGAAACTAATTATGGAGCCTTGTGCCAAATCTAGGCAAGTTTTGACAAATTTTGGTCATTTTCAATTTTTGGAATTTTGCAACACAGAAATTTGCCCTAGGTGCGTAGCACCACCGGTGATACGCTTTTGACTGGGAGACTTTATGGAGAAATGGTTTGGATATTTGGATTTAGAATGATGAGAGCATCAATCCATGAAAGTTTCAGCAATTTTGGAGCAAAATGTGATCACCTAAAGGTCAAAAAACCATTAAAAAAAAATGACCTCTCTGCCTCTTTTTGGACACATAGGAAGCAGCCTTGGGATATTCCACTTTTGAGGGGGGAAATGACCACCAAATGCAAAAATTCAAGATTTTCTAGAAACTACATAGAAAGACCTTTCCAATGAGCTATCTTAGGCTTAATTTGGCTAAGTGTAAGGCCTCCAAACTCAGATTAGAAGTGGCACTACGCACTGGCCAGTGGCACTACACATAGAGCCAATTTGCTCAAAAATCCAAATTTCGCCTAGTGTTTCTAAAAGTTGACTTTTTCTCTCATTTTGGATGAATTTATGATTTTAAATAATGTTATTCTATGTAAATATTTGTAAAATGACTCTAGAGTGTAGGTTCATCATTTTGAGGTGGTTTGGGGGTAAATGAATCAGTTTCCATGGTTTTAGAGGCAAGCTGTTCCACTACCTATATTCATGTTCCTTGTTGTGAAATAGATGTAATAGTCCCTAATATCTTCGATTCTACCCTTGATGACTAGCATAGGTGGTTTTGATGTCTATATTATATATTTTTCAGTCATTAGCAAAGTTTGGACTCTCTTGGATGCTCTGAGCTACATTGTACATTTCTACAGCAGTTTGGCAATGAAATAAACCAGGATTTGCAGCTATTTTTGTGGGATTCTTGTGGTAATGTGTTTTTTCATTGTTTCTCCTTCTGTCATTAGTATTTCTCATGTGTTATGTGTGCCAAAATCTAATTCATTCTTCTAAACTAAATGAAATCAAGATAGATAGGTAGAACACATTGGTAACAATGCTCTGCCTTGGGAATACATTTAGTTTTTGATGTTTTAAATTGTTTGAAGAGGACTCGTGATCTTTGCATGCCCTCCTTAGCTCCTCACCAGTCTTAGACCTACCATTTCACTCAATTCTAAGTGCTTAATCTCCTACCTTCCTTGCTCCATAGAACACCCTGCATTCCTGACTTGATTTTCCGGACCCAAGCTGCTTGCTCCATCTGATCCAGCAACAAAACCATCAAAATCAACCAAAAAACCCTAGAGCTACTATACCTAGCCTAAAATTCATATTTGATCCAGTCATATTGACTGAGATTTGCAAGGAGAGAGCCCTCTCCCGACTTAGTAGGGCTAGCTACCAGGTTAAGCATGGTTTGTGGTTACCCTAGAATTGCCTCCCTTCACTCTGAGGTCAATCTAGGCTCTAACAACTCGGACCCTCTAGTTGCTCCCACAACAAGGGCATTTCTGTTACCGGGGACTTTTTCAGCTTGTTCTGATTCTGCGACTTCAAATTTTGTGCCACTTTTTCATGGCCAGGACTCAAGCTACTGCCTAGAACTTCATGAAACTTCCAGAAATGAAAAGTAACATCAAAACAATGATACTAATGAAAATACGTGAACAAAGACTTGACTGGACCCCTACTAGCCATGATAGACATTTCACCAAACATGTCACAAATATGTATTCTACAGGTCATACCAACATATCTGAGCATAGGGGTCTCATACTTATCTGAGAATCGCTAAGAAACATTGATGCCTTATCACATTAGCTGCGTTATCATCTATTAGGTCATATATTCATTGTTCATTTATTTACAAATCAAATTATGATGAGAGCCATACATCATCACTGCCATAAAACATACTCATAACCAATATATAACAACATAAATAATAAGGATACAACAACCATAAAATCCACATATAAAACAACACATTTACACATGAAATACTAAGAAAAAAGAGATCTTATTGATGAGTGCAAGAGCCAACTAGGTATGGGACTTTCGCGAACCACTTGAACATAGATTGGCTAAACTAAATATTTCTTTTAGCCAGTCACCCCGATGCCATATTCCAAGCATGAATGTGGGAATCATAACCAAAATCAACCAAGGCTTCCTAAGGCTAAACCACCTCACCCTCATAAATAGAACAAGGCTTGACCTCAATCCACACTTGATCATGAGGCCCTAAACAAGCATGGATGCCACAAGATTTCTCCACCTACACCATGAGGAATTTACCTATCTCCTGTAGGTTTTAACCACGTACAAAAAATACCTGCATATGAATTCTAAAAATAGAAAATAAACAATAGCGATAGCACAAAACATATATACATAAAGATTTTCCCTTGGATCCCAAAACTGGGACTACCAGATTGATTTTTCATTATATTGCTTTCAATCTTACAATACATACATATATATATATATATATATATATATATATATAATATTATATATATATATATATTATATTATATATATATAATATATATATATCTAATAATATACGTGACGAAGCATCCATAAACCCTGTATTAGAACATAATCGTAGTTCCCTTGACCGGATCTACAAAATACAATGGGCAGAAAATCATCATGCCCAAAACCATGTGTGAAAACCACGCGCGAAACCATATGTAGGTCTGCCCACCTAATATAGGGTCCAAAAACAAATTCCCCATTGTGCTACCTTAGACCTCATAGAGGGGGACTACTAGCGCCCTCAAACCCCTTGATAGGGGGGCTATTGCCCCCCCTGTGACCCCCTCGCTGTGCCCGGCACAACGAAGGGGGAGCTGACCAGCCCCCCTCTAACTCCTCGGCTTCCCCACTAGGCCTAGTTATGGAAATAATATAACACACACCCAACATGTCTTACTCTCTAGGATTGACCATAATCCCCACCGGATCACTAGGCCCTAATTGAAACTCCACACTCTACGCTCTACCGTACATCCTCCCATCTACCGACCAAGGATTCCTAGGCCTGATTAAGGGCACCCACCTCTAGGCTTTACCGTATATCCCTCCATTCACTAGTCGAGGATTCCTAGGCCCACCTAGGTAACACAAAATTTGGCTTTACCGCAACCCATAGCCTAATTCAGGGGTTACTAGGTCAAGGATTTACCATAATCCAGAATCTAACTCAAGGATCAATAGGCCATGTGTTCTTTCTTTTAGAGACCACCTCACTCAGTTTCGAATCCATTCGACAATCCATATCAACCAAAACATGAGAACCCCATCACACCATGGCTATTTGGAAATGCCAAGACAAGGTTGAAGAACATTGTCACACCTAGAAAAACCCATGGCAATGATAGTAAGAGAACAAAATACACACATGCATGTACCATCCATGCAAAATCTAGCAAGGAAATCATACATGCAAATCGATATAGGAAAATAATCCCAATGTAGCTACTTGATCCTGCTCTTCCTTGCTTGATACTTGCTTCCACTTTCCTTCTTTGCTTTTCTTGATCTAATGGTTAAGTGCTCCAAGAAAAATCTAATTGCCCAACTGTGTGTGTGTGAGAGAGAGAGAATATAGAGAGAACTCCAAAACTGAACTGACAAAATGTACCAATTGTTCCTCAGAAGCATTTTTATTAACGAGGTCTCTATTTTCTTCAATTTTCCATTATCTTCCTTCAGTTTACTACTCACATGCAACTTGTGAACTTTCACCTTCCTTTTCTCTTAATTTCCATTATTTTTCAAAAATAAAATGCCAATTAATGCCTCATGCCTTCCAAGTCCTTTGCCTTTGCATTTGCAAATTTCCTTAGCCATAATAAATCAAATGAACACCCATGACGATGTTTTTCCCAACATTCAGCTTGGAATAAGTTTCCCATAACCGTGGTTATTATTTATCCTTTATTAAATTTTATTACATGGAATTTTCACTAGGGCTATTACAAGGAATGAATCCTCCTATGACACGCCGACAACTAAAAATGCTCCAAAACAATGAAATGTATCCGCCTTTTCTATCTTCTCTGGGGTATGAGGACATAATGGCTCCTTAGCCTACCCAAAGAAAACTAGCTCCAACCCCTAATTATGCTCCAACAACCACCACAAAAGTTTGGTTATGCTTATGATTATAGTACAAAAACGATCCAGCATAGAGTATATAAGTTGAAAAACCATTAAACAAGGTGAGCCAGGACCAAGAATGTTGTAGATACCTCCAACCAATATTCCAAATATTGCAAATGCTATATAGATGGTTATGTTTAGGTTTACATTGATGGTTTCTTTGTGATTGACTTGGCCAACTCCTCCCATCCTAGGGAGAGCACTAAACATTCTACGACGACAACAGAAACACACCATTCCAATAAGTCCTACTTGCACCAAGGGTGAGTTATACAAAAGAATCCACATGAGCCTTTTGGATGTAACAACAACTTGGCTATCATTATGATTAAAATCCATGGCAAGAAATGAAATTCTAAATTACCGTGCTTTGCTTTTTCTTCAGGGGGGAAAACATTAAACCCAAAAAACCTATTACGTCGGAAACGCATTTCAATGACCCATAGAGCCTCTTTGCTGGGTGTGAGCATAAATTATTTCCTACAATTTTTTTCTTAACTACGATCCCCGTGAACGACTCACGGCAATGAATATTATTTTATGGTTACAAAAGAAAAAGGATTATATATTTCTAATGGAATTTAGAAAAATAATTAAATTTATTAATATAATTTTTGTTTGAGTGATTTTAAAAAATATCTTTGTATATTCAAGTGAATAAAATTAATATTTCAGTGAATATTTTCACCGGAAAAGCCAAGGGACCACTAAACTGGTTCTTCTCTTTTTAGATGCAGTTGTCTATAATGAGACTTTTTGGAAGTTTTTCCGATGGATTTTTCTGGTCAAAATCCGGCAGCAATTTATTGGAATCACAAGTTTGATAGCTAGTTTCTGCACAATCAAAGTGCCCCAGGGGTTTTTCAGGGTGCTGAATCCAAATATGCAGTTAAAAAACCATTTTAACTGCAACAAATCAAGATTTAACCTCAATTTCCTCCGCCGGATTCCGTCACTGGAATCTCCAAAAAATCGCATTATAGACAACTCCTTTTTAGATATTCTCGTTCTTACCGATGGAGAGATTTAAATACTTCCGAGCTTTCTTGGCTATGGTTTATGAATATAATTTTCCTATCACAGTTTTTCAATTATTTTATTATTATATTCTTTACCATTTCTAAATTTGCATAATTGTAATTTTTGCTTTCATTATTTTCGATAAGGAATATTTTTCACTGAAAAGGCATGGACTAATTACCTGGAGACGGATCTGGTTATTTACCATTCTACGTTCATTTTTTTTATTTTTTTTTTTCTTACTAATATTGTGATCCACGTCCCAATTTTTTTTAATATACATGCCAAGTGAAAAATCATTTACCCTCGCCATGGAAGTCATTTACAACAACCCTCTCTGTTAAGTTTTTAACTCAGATGCCTACATAACACTTCGTCCCATGCCCTACCATATAGTTTCATAACCTTGTTGCACTTGTTGGTCATAGTGTTAAAATTAGAAGAAACCATTAGATTGATATTGAGAATTATAAGTATAGTAAAAGTGTAAAGCACAACAAAATATAAAATACAAAATAAAAGAAATTCAAAATTCAACCTTGTAAATAAATTTCTTTGCTTATCCAGATAAACAAGTTTTCATTATATTTGATATGCTATAAATATATTACTCTAGTAGTGGGTTACACATTTTATATTTCAAAATTTGCATAACTAATTAAATTACTTATCAATGTTTTAAGAGAAATAAAGAAGTTTGAAATAGAGTTAACACAACTAGTGATATTTACTTGCTCAAATCCCAATTTCATATTTGATGATATCAAAATCTCATGACAACTTGTAATAGTTAACTAAGTTAATTTGACTTAGTTAGATCATTTAATTCAAGTTGAGTGTCTAACTTAAGTCATGTAGAGTGTCTCCTACTTTATAGGAACCTTGGTTGAGCATATTTTGAGTTGTAATTATTTAATTCTGTCTAACTCAATTAAATTTAGCTAAGCCACTTCCAAATTAAGGAGGAATTAGTGGGAGATTCATTAGTGGGGTGTAACCAATAGTAATCAACCAGTAAACTAAAGATTCACTCATAATTAACTCATGCATGTCAAATAAGAGAAAGACCTAATTGAGATTGGAGTTTAGGGACAATATACTATCACTTTTATAATCATCTGAATTATACAGGTGGAACATGCAATAAGAGGACGAAATGCGAGGATTGTGCAATTCATAATTGTGGAATTTCCTAGTTAAACATGGGCTAATTCTCAAGGAAAATGGGCAAGGAAATAAGAGCTTGGCAAGCAACATAATCAACTAAGTATTGACTTGACGTTGCTTGGGAAGCAGTGAGATAGATAGAGATAGTGCAAAGGTTGCTTGGTCTTGAGTAAATCATTGTAATCTTCTCATATTTTTTGATTAATGAAATACACAGAGCAGGGGTTTCTAGTTGTGGCTTTCCCCAAAAATTACTGTGTTATGCGTGATTAAATTCTTTCTCTTGTATGTTTCGTGATTTCATCGATTGGTTATTGTTTCCGCTGATGAGTAAGGTAGATTCAAGTCAATTGTTTTATCCTATTACAATTTTCAGTTCGAATCTACAAGGAATTTCTACATGGTATCAAAGTTGAAATCACTATAGAAGAGGAGAATACGAGTTTGTCTTTTGTAAGAGAAATCAAATTTATAGTATCATACTTCAGATCCAGCAGGATGTCTTTCTACGGATTGAGACCCGAATATGCCCTTGAGGGTAGTTCTAACTATATTACTTGGAAGGACAAGATGTAGGCATTGTTGGAAGGCAACGAACTTATGTAATTCATAGAAAAGGATATTCCTAAGCCAGTTGATGTTCAAGATCTAGCAGAGTGGAGAAAATGCGTGCAAAAGGCGAGAAGGATTATCCTACAAGGAGTTCGAGATCATATTGTCTCAAATATCAACAATAAGAAAAATCCATTTGCAATGTGGAAGGCCTTGATAAGACTATTTCAAAATAGGAGTGACTACAAGAAGCTAACATTGAATGACATGCTCAAAAAAATCAAGATGGAGAAGGGTGACACAATACCGAAGTACTTGACTAGGTTCACCCACTTTCGGGATGTGCTCGGAAGTGTCAGTGTTATATTTTTTGAAGACAACTTGGTGAGCCTAGAACTTCTAGACCTTCCCAAGAGCTGGCATAAATACTGTGACTCAGTTAATGGGAGGGAGAAGCTACTAGAGTGAGAGAGATTGTGGTACAACTTTGTACACGAATATATTTAGTGGAATACCAGAGATGGATCCTCATCCAAGCATGATGATGAGGAGAAATGTGCCTTACCTCGAAAGGTGAACAAGGGAAGGGGAATTCATCCCATTCCAAATGAAATTGTAGTCAGGGCAGAAAGAAGAAGGACATGTCGCAGATTAAATGTTTTGACCGCCACGAGTTGGGACACTTTACTAAAAAGTTTCCACACAAGAAGGTCGGTAATAAACCCTCAGGAACAGTGGCAGGTGAAGCTCTTGCTTCACAATTCAAGTTGGATTTCACCTTGATCACTTGCATGGTGACATCATTGATGGGTAGTGTATGGTACCTAGATAGTGGAGCCTCATTCCATATGACCAGCAACAAAGAGTTATTCAGTTACTTGGAGGAGAAGGACCTCCAGATGCACATTGAGATGGGAGATGATGGGAGGTATAGGGCGACTGACATCGATATTGTTACCTTTCAGAGGGTGTCTGTTTCTACTCTCACATTAAAAAATGTCATGTATGTTCTGGGTTTGAAGAAGAATTTGGTTTCAGTTTCCATGTTGGAGGACCATGGCTATGATGTGATATTTAGCAAAGGAAAGGCTTTCCTTCATCACATAGCCTTACGACAAGTGAACCAGATCAGGATTCGAGTGAAGAACCTCTGCAAATTGGATGTAGAATACTGCACTGCTTTGCACACAAAAGAAGAGAAGTTGCAGAGCCGAGACATCAGTGAGTTATGGCATAGAAGATTGGGTCACTTAAACCACAAAGCTTCGAATATCATGCAAAAAATTTCTACAGGACTTTCCAAGGGTACATTAGAGCAAAGAGACACATGCAAAGTGTGTACTTTGGGGAAATACACCAAAGTTACTTTCATGATAAAAGCAGTCGAGTGCAAGCGATCCTTTATAGTGTTCACTCAGATGTGTGTGGACCGTTCTCGACAACATCCACGACCAAGCACATGTATCATGTAATATTTTTTGATGATTTTTCTCGTAAGTGTTGGATTTTATTCATGCAGAAGAAATATCATGCATTCACTAAATTTTGTGAATTTAAAGCACTTGTCGAGAAGGTAACTGGAAGGGAAGTTAAATAACTTAGAAGCGATAACAGTGGAGAATATGTGTCGAATGAATTCAAGAAATTCTATGCATCAGAAGGAATTCAACGAGAGTTAATAACACCTCATAAACCATGACAGAATGGGGTGTTTGAAAGGAAGAACAAACATATTCTGGGATTTGCACATACAATGTTACATGATCAGGGCATATCATTACACTTTTGGGCTAGAGCATGCAACACAATGGTTTATTTGCAGAATAGAAGTCCTCATCGAATTTCAGGATGAGTACACCAGAAGAAGATTTTTCAGGTAAGAAACTAGATGTGGCACACTTCAAGATCTTTGGTTCATCATTCTATTGTCATGTTACCAAGGATTCACGAAAAAATATAAAGCCAAAAACTGTGTTTGGCATATTTGTGGGGTACACTGATAGGCCTCAAAACTACCGGGTCTACCTGTCATCCAACAGAATGACATTGGTTCATAGAGATGTGAAGTTCCATGAATAGAAGGCCATGAGATGTTCCCTTGAGAGGGAGCTTTAGTTACATGAAGATGAGGAGCTTTTAGATCTAAAGGAGAAACCTCAAGATGATGTGGAGTAGCCACATGCAGAGGAGTAGTGAGTGGAAGCACCCACTCATGTAGAGACTTCCAGAGATGTAAGGAAGCACACCAAAGAGGCTACATATTGATGCATGATGCTAGAGAGAATGTGGGAGCATCCACATCACAACACAGGAAGAAGAAGTCACTAGATTGATACACTGGCTACATGGCTCTGATAAGCGAGAGTGTAGAGGTTGAGCCATCCTAATTTGAGGAAATAGTGAAGAAAATACTATGGGTTGATGCCATGGTTGAGGAGTATGACTCCATTATCAGAGGAAGTGTTTGGGAAGTGGCCCCAAGACCAAGAGACAAGTCAGTGGTGAGTTCCAGATGGCTTTACAAAGTAAAGCAAGCAATAGATGGGAGTGTGGAGAAACTCAAGGCGATATTTGTGGCTAGAGGGTTTTATCAAGTGGAGGGAATTAATTATGATGACACCTTTGCTCCAATACCAATGTACTCTTCAATGATATCTATTCTAACATTGTTAGTGCAAATGGGATGGAAGATACATCATATGGATGTGAAGGCAACATTCCTCAATGTTATGATTGAGAAATACATGTATATTGAGCATCCAGAAGGTTTTCAGACCTTCAACAGAGTTTCACATGTGTGCAGACTCAAAGCGAGTGATGTATGGACTAAAATAAGTACCTTGTGCTTGGTACACCAGTATTGATAGCCATTTCACTGGGTTGGGCTTCACCAAAAGTGAAGCAGATGTGAACCTTTACCATATTGTGGTTGAAGGTAAATTGTTGATTATAGTATTATATGCCAATGATTTGATTCTAACAGGTGATGAGAAGATGATAAAATATTGCAAAGAGGGTCTTGCAAGAGAATTTGAGATGAAGGACATGGGGCTCATGCATTACTTTCTTGGTATGGAAGTATGGAAAGGAGATGAGGAAATTTTTGTCTCTCAGGGAAAGTATGCCAGTGAGATACTAAAGAAGTTCCACATGGAGAGAAGCAAACCCATGGAGACTCCTCTAGCAGGTAATTGTAGGAAGGACAATGCTACTTCAAGTGAAGTAGTGGAGGCTACTATTCATAGAGAACTTGTGGGTTCACTTATTTATTTGGTGAACACACGATCGGACATGTGTTTTGCAGTTAACCAAATTAGTCAAGACATTGTTAAGCCAACCAAAATCTATTGGAAGGAAACTAAACATGTGTTGAGATACCTTAAAGGCACCACTCAGTTTGGTCTTTGGTACAAATGGAAAAAGGGAGTGAAGCTTCAAGGATTCACAGATGTAGATTGAATAGGGAATCCATCCAAAAAAAATATCACATCAGGGGGAATCTTCAGTATTAGGCTAGCAACAGTTTCTTGGTATGACAAGAAGCAGAGATCAGTTACACTCAGTTGAGTTAAAGCATAGTAGATTGCTGCTAGTAAAGCAAAATGTGATGATATCTGGATGAGGAAGATACTTCTTAGGTTATTTGGCCAACAGATGGATCCTATAGTGATTTATTGTGACAATCAGAGTTGTATCAAACTCTCTGAGAATCCAGTTTTTCATGATCAATCCAAGCGTATCGACATCCGGTGTCACCATCTACGAGATTGTGTGTAGAGGAGAATCATGTTGCTGGATTACATTCCTATAGAGGAGTAGGATGCAGATACTTTGACAAAGGCATTATCAAGATTCAAACTTGAATTTCACAGAGGAAGGATTGGGGTAGCAGATAATCCCTTTTCTTGTTGAGAGGGGGTGCTAAAAATGCAACAAGAAAATCCTAATTTAATTTTTTCCTTAAATTAAATTAGGAATTAAATTGTAATTCCACATCTCATAACAACTTGTAATAGTTAACTTAATTAATTTGACATAGTTGGCTCATTTAATTTGAGTTGTAATTATTTAATCCAATCTAAGTGAGTTAAATTCAGTTAAACTAGTTCCAACTGATGGAGGAATTAGTGGGAGATCTAGTAGTGGGGTGTAACTAGCAGTGATCAGCCAGTAAAATAAAGATTCACTCATAATTAACTCATGCATGTCAGATCAGAGAAAGACCTAGTTGGTATTGAAGTTAAGGGACAATGTACTATTAGTTGTATAATCATCTGTATTGAACAAGTGCTGCATGCAATCAAAGGAAGGCCTATAAGGATTACACAATTCATAATTGTGAAATTTCCCAATTAAATATGGTTCAATTCCCATGGAAATTGGGTAAGGAAATAGGAGCTTGGCAGGCAACAAAATTGGCTAAGTATTGACTTGAGCTTGTCTGGGAAGTAGTGATATAGATAGAGATGGTGTAGAAGTTGCTCGAGCTTGAGCAAAGCATTGTAATCTTCTCATATTTTCTTATTAATGCAATATAAAGATATCAGGGGTTTTTAGCTGTGGATTTCCCAAGAAAATTATTGTGTTATTTGTGATTGAATTCTCTTTCTTGTATGCTTCATGATTTCATCAATCGTTTATTGTTTCCATTGATGAGTAGAGTAGATTCAATTCAATCTTTTAGCATATTACAATCGGTAGTTTGAATCTATAAGAAATTTATACACATGTTTTGTCACATGATGAACATTGAATTTATTAGTCCCTACCAAGGTGTTGACGATGCTACACCCACCAAAATTCAAGGGATATCCCCAATATGAAGTCCCAATTAGACCTCACACTGTTTGTTGTAGGAGTCCCATTTGTTGAAAATGGAAATAAGAAATGCTAAAAATAGAAATGATATAAATATCATGTTACAAATAGCATTTCAGGTACCAATGTTGGATATAGAAACAAGGAATGATAAAATAGAAATGCTAAAAATAGCATTTCGGGATAGATTCCAATTTTAGTTAGTCCCTGAACTGAAATTGAGAAGTAAAACTAAAATTTGGTCTTAGCAGCTATTTGTAAAATAGTTAATTAATTCATCTTGAGTTAATTAGTTGTAGAAAATCAAACATGAAGTCTCTGTGAAGACATGGAACAACTTCTCCATTGATTGAGGAGGTTATCCCTTAATTAAGGAGATCAAGATGCGTTTTACTTTGAGTTGTAATTGGTTAGCTCAGTTAACTGAGTTAAGTCTAGTTAGATTAGTTCCAACAGTTTGTGGAACTGATTGTGAGTTCAGTTAGTTAATGCATGCATGCATGTAACTGTTGCACTTCAGATAAATGAATATTCTTTCATAAGTAACTCATGCACGTCAGTTCAGTCAGAGACCCAGTTGAGATCAGAGGAAGAGACAATGTACTATCAATTGGAGGATTTTTACTATATTGGAAACTCATCCATGCAGAAGGAATTATCTCCTTGAAGATTGCGCAATTACTTCTGAGTTTAGTGAGTAGTGTGACAGGTGAATTCACATAGGTGGTAGAATTAGACCCCAAGAGAAACTACGCAAGGAAATAGGAGGCTTGGAGGGCAAAGGAGAAGGTTTGTGATAAGCCTTTGACTGTCTATGAGCAACAAAGGGATTGTAATGAGAGCTAGATAGCTTGTGAGCTAAAGCTTTGTGTAATCTGGACATATTTCCACTTGTATGATAATACATAGATTGACGTTTTTAGCTAAGTCTTTCTCCAGAGTATTCTTCTGGGTTTCATGTGTATGATTTCTTCTTCTCTGTTATATGTGTTCCGATTGATCTAGCTCAAATTGATTAAGCTTTCGCAAAATTTGATTGTAGAAGTAGATCTAGTATTTTGCTTTAGCATATTGCATTATTAGGTGATCTACAGTGGGAATTTCTACATGGTATCGGAGCAAAGGTGATCAAAGCGAAGAACAATATACAAAGAAGGGAGAAGTTCGAAGGTTGAAGTTCCTGATTATAGAATTTGAATTCTTATCACATCTCAAATTTCATCAATGGCATTCAACATTTTAAGACTTGAGTATGCCCTTGATGGCAGCTTGAATTATATAGCCTAGAAGGATCATATGGAAGCAGTATTAGAGGAAAATTGTCTAAAGGACTTCATTCATCAAGAAGTCCCAGAGCCAGCAGTGGCTAATGCTACAGAATTTGTGGAATGGAAGAAATGTGTGGCTAGAGCGAGGAGAATCCTCCTGGAGGGAGTTTGAGACCACTTTGTCTTGAGCATCTATGGGAAGGAGACATCGTTTTCAATGTGGAAAACATTGAAAGATCTATATTAGAACAATATCTATTAGAGGAAGTTGGTGCTGAAAGACAAGCTTCAGAAAATCAAGTGTGAAAAGGGTGACATGATCTCTACATATTTGAACAAGCTCACCACCTATAGGGATGACCTTGGAAGTGTAGGGATCACGACAACCAATGATGACATGGTGAGTCTTCCTCTCCTCTGTCTTCCTAAGAGTTGGCATAACTACCAAGACTTGGTAAATGGAAGAGAGAAACTGCCAGATTGCGAACAACTTTGGTCGGATCTGATGCAGGAGGAGAGAAGGAGAAGCACTACAGATGGTTCTTCATCCAAGGAAGACGAAGAAATTTACGCCTTAGAAAGTAAGGTGAAGAAATGGAAGGAGAAGGATTCTCAACCCAAATCAAGTTCTTCCCATGGTGGGAAGAAGTTTGACAAATTGAAAGTGCTATGCTTTCATTGTCATGAGGTAGGCCATTATGCAACACATTGTCCACAGAAGAAATCCAAGAAGGGATCCTTGGAAGGATCAGAAGGTGAGGCACTGGCCTCACAGTTCGAGTTGGATTTCACCCTCATCACATGCATGGTTTCATCCATGGTAGGATGTGGTTGGTTTGTTGACAGTGGAGCTTCATTCCACATGACCGACGATAAGAGTTTGTTCAGTACCTTGGAGGAGAAAGATCTCCAGATAGTCATAGAGATGGGTAATGATGAAAAGTATAGTGTTTGAGGAGTAGGCACAATTGTTTTTTAGAGGGAGCATGGAGCTTGCATTACCTTGACAGATGTGAAGTATGTGCTAGGGCTGAGGAAAAACTTGGTATTGATCACAATACTGGAAGACAAAGGCTATGATGTAGTCTTCAGTAAGGGAAAGGTTTTCCTTAGACATGTCACCATGAGACAAGTGAAGTATATCGGTTCACGAGTCAAGAACCTATATTCTCTTCAGGTTCAAGATGCATGCAAAGTCTTGAGGAGAAAGGAAATTGTTGGAGACTTGGTGGTTGAGAGGGAGAGCAAATTACCTCTCAACATGCAGCACCAAAAGAAGTCTCAGACAATTGTGGAGGAGCCACAATTGGTGAAGCAACTTCAGGAGGTTGTTGAGCAGCCACAACTAGAGAAGCCGAGAGGAGTCCGATTGGAGGCATCCACTCATGCAGAGACCTCTAGGAGGGGGAAATTTTGAGCCAAGTTAGCAGAGGAATCACATGCAGCCATACCTCTAGGTGTGAGGTGAGGCGATGTGAAGTGATAGCCCAATGAAGGTTGAAATAGGGGCAGGGTCCTTGAGGTACCCAGCCTCTTTGATTAGACCTTGCTATGGGAGCCTCGACGAGGAGTAGCAGGACTGGCTAAGTGGGTAGAGACAGATGCAGATGGAGCAGCAGAGGAAGCTTCAGCATTTGCGGGTGTTTCTAGACCAACAGGGAGGTCAGTTGGGAGACCAATTACTTACTTCTCAGTAACTAAGTTGCAGTGCAGTAGTGGGCAACATGATGCAACATGATGCAACATGATGAGAGGAGGTGCAGTGCTAGGAGATAGGACCAACAACAACACAGATGCAACAAGAGGAATTAGTGTTATTGATGCAGTCAGAGATCAAAGTGAGAAAGGCTAGAGTAGTCAGATACTGAAGAGCATAGAGGAGTAGAGTTTTTCAGTTGACAGAGGCAATGACAGTTAGAGGCTTTGATGACAGAGGCATCATTCTGATTCAAGTAGGATATCTTTTTGTTTTTAGAGTTGCTGGAGCAACAACACTAGGGGGAAGTGTTGCATGCAGAACATTTCAAAGGTTTAGGATTGGGTTCATGTTGAATGCCTTTCTTGTTGGGAGGGAGTGTTGAAAGTGGCAACAAGAAATGCTAAAAATAGAATTGCTATAAATAGCATTTTGGGATAGATTCCAATTTTAGTTAGTTCCTGAACTAAAATTGAGAAGTAAAATTCGAATTTGATCTTAGTAGCTATTTGTAAAATAATTAATTAATTCATCTTGAGTTAATTAGCTGTAGAAAAGCAAACATGAAGTCTATGTGAAGACATGCAACAGTTTCTCCATTGATTGAGGAAGTTATCCCTTAATTAAGGAGATCAGGATGAGTTGTACTTTGAGTTGCAATTAGTTAGATTAGTTAATTGAATTAGGTCTAGTTAGATTAGTTCCAACTATTTGAGGAACTGATTGTGAGTTTAGTTAGTTAATGCACGCGTGCATGTAACTACTGCACTTCAGATAACTGAATATTCTCTCATAAATAACTCATGCTTGTTAGTTCAGTTAGAGACCTAGTTGAGATTAGAGGAACGAACAATGTACTACAGTTGGAGGATACTTCCTATATAGGAAATTCATCCATTCAAAAGGAATTATCTCCTTCGGGATTTCGCAGTTACTTTTGAGTTTAGTGAGCAGTGTGAGAGGTGAATTCACACAGGTGGCAACATTGGACCCCAGGAGAAACTGCGCAAGGATATAGGAGGCTTGGAGGGTAGAGGAGAAGGTTTGTGAGAAGCATTTGACTGTCTATGAGTAGTAGAGGGATTGTACTGAGATCTGGATAGCTTGTGAGCTAAATATTTGTGTAATCCAGACATATTTCTACTTGTATGATAATACAAAGATCGAGGTTTTTAGCTGAGGCTTTTCCTGGAGTATTGTTCTGTGTTTCATGTGTATGATTTCTTCTTCTCTGTTATGTGTGTTCCAATTGATCTAGCTCAAATTGAATAGGCTTCCACAAAGTTTGATTGTGGAAGTAGATCTAGTATTTTACTTTAGTATATTGCATTATTAGGTAATCTATAGTGGGAATTTGTACACCATCTAGTTCTAGTTGCCAAATCTTTAAATATTTTCCTTAGCTCTAATTGTCAACACAAGGGGAGTGTGCAGTGCAACTGTGTCAAGGTTCTTCTAGTACAAAGGGGGGATTTAAAGAAAAGTGAGTCGCTAAGTGTGAGGTAATTGTACCACCGAGGAGGAGACACACATGAACCAGAAAGACCTGTCTAACATCCAACATAATAGTCGACAATGGATGTGGATATTGTTACAACCAAGAAGCATTGAGAGATCCATCTAACATCCAGCGAAGTATTCCACAACAGATGCCAAGGTCGTTACAACCAACAAGTAAGGAATGATTTGTCTAATATACCATGGAATAGTCCACAAGGATGGGACAAAGTTATCAACCATTACAACACATTCTCAATAAGATAAGCGCTAAAATAACCGAAATAGTTCAAATATCTTAGTACATGTGAAATAAAACGTGAAATACAAGCGTCAACATAATAATCTTACAAACATTCATTGTCCATGCATGAAGATCGTGTTGGGCTGAAAAGGCTTTTGTTATTAAGAAAATTTTCCAAGACACATGTTTACGTTGTACATCACTAGCCCTAATAGTGGGTCATTGAAGCCACTCCTTACTCCTCAAAGAACTAGATGATATCTCTAATGCCTTTCTGGAGGAGCCAAGGTGAAAAATTCCTTGCTAATACAATGAGGGGGTATATATAGTCAAGGCGTGATGCTTCCCCCTTGTGACTCTTTGACTACCCTCATGACTGTTCAACTTCCTATGACTTTTTAGCTTACATGACTCATCATATTCATGTGTGTCCTTTGGACTTCCACTTTACAATACATTTGATTACAATATACATGGTCCACACTAGTGATGTGGCATATGACAACTCATGACACGACTTGACATGAAACTGCTGACATGGACCGACTTGATGATGTGGCAATGTCAATTCACTGTTGTTGCTGAGTGCTATATGTGTTCTTAGATAGGCTTTCCCTTCTCCTTCACATAGCTAGGTGATGTGGGGTTTTCAATGATCTTTGATCTTGGAAGGCGATTGCAAACTTGCCTCCCTTTTCTTTCTCTTGATAGGTTCACTCATAAGTTCAATTAGGAGTGAGTCTTTAGGCATGCTTCCCTCCTTCTGCTCCTTCTTTATCATCTCGACATGACTTGACAGTGTTCTTGTTCTTGCAATTAACTCATAATGAGACAACATCAATCTGAAAAATCCCTAGTATAAGATGATGCAATATCATCCTTGAACTGAGCTCAAGAAAAGTGTTAGATAAACTAGGAGAAAGGGCTCAATTACTACACATTGTGTAGTTCTAGCTGCTAGGGAGAGAGATTGATCACTGATATTGCGTAGAGCATAGCTTAGGCTTGACCAAGGAAATTTTCTGCATAGTCTTCACTTAGGAGAAAAATTGTGCAGTTCCCACTGAGGAAAAGAATTGCACAGTTCAAGCAAGTAGTGGTTGTTGTGGGATGAGGACCTGGGAGGACAGACTACATGGTTTCAAGAAGCAAGGGGGACTAGGTAGCATTAAGGCCTAAATGGAAAATCTATACAATTTCTGAAGGAAGTGGGCTCTGACTGATGGAAGGGCACTAGAGGAAGCATATGCATAGTTTTGGAGGCCAAGGTGGGTTGGTCTCTCTACGAATTGTGTTTTTCTAGTAGGAAAGGGAAAATATTGAGGGTTGGAGGTGCGAAGTGTGCAATTCAAGGAACACTGGGAGGCACAAATACACAATTTTGGAGGTCAAGGGAGGTTGCTGGGAACTTGAATTGGGTAGGAAAGAATCCTTAGAGGACAATGACTGTGCAGTTCCAAGTAGAAAGGTCACATCCAACAGATTTGAGATTGCACAGTGCACACCTCAGTTAGGGCCCGGTGAAGCCAAGTTGTTGGGTTAGGAAGATTTTCTGAAAATGGCTAAGTGTGGGAAGGGAGTTGAACTCATGATGAAATTGACTTGTGATCACACACTTATCATACTTTGACGATACAAAAACATAGATAATCATAACAAACAAACAGAGCATTCACCTTTGTGCGGCTACCTCATGACAAGATGCGACAAGTGAAACAGTTAATATAGACCTTGGGATGACCATTACGACACTTGTGCAAGAACACTCTAGACCTTGTGTGTGAGTGCGACGAATGTTTACATGGTTATAACAACTCATAACAAAAAGGACTGTCCTTTGAAAAAAATAGAAAATGGTCGCAAACATTACGTAGCAGTGAAAGATGCCAAAAGATGACAGTTAATCCAGTAAGAAAAAGGGGCCAAAAAACTTCAAGAAGGCTCATGAAATGAGCTTGAGTGTTTGAAAAAATCAAGGAAAATACCAAAGAAGGATTCAAAATTTGACTACAATAATTTTTTTTAGAGGGTGTTGCAGAAACTACAACACTTAGCGACACACTCATTAAACTCCAGCTTTGTCTTGGTTAATTTCTTATGTGTAGGGCCTTGGTTTATCACGGAGTATTGATTCATCATGTATATCACTTTGGCCTTCCCACTTACCCCATGGGAAGACATGGTCCCCTCTATACCTCCTAAGTTGAACAGAACATAAGATTCAACATAAGATTTTCAGGGTATAGTTTTTCATCTCTAGTGTTGCTCTGCTACTAGCAGGCCTGGGCAGTACCCCAACAGAGTTATATAGGAACACAAACATTGGTTCACTTCCAGTGAGCTTGGACATTACCCCAACGGAGTTTCTTGATTCACCTCTCTACGTAAGAAGCCTTTCTCTTCTTTCGCCTTTATTTATTTATTTAGAGAGAAATGTGGATCGAAACTTATTTAATTTGGGGAGAAAGAGGGATCCCAACTTATTGAGAGTAGAAGATATTGTTCCTTCAGAGAAGCATATAGAGACCTCTAACTTACATTTTCTCATTTATATTTTTTCCCCTTCTCCACTTCTACTAATTGGATAACCTTGAGAACACCAGTAGAAAACTAAGTATAGGCAAGAGGTTTTCGGGCTAGCCATGGGTTCGTGTTTGGACCAAAACACTCCTAATAGACGGATCGTATTTTCCACCGGAACTTCATCAGCCAAAATATGTAACCAACATCAGGAAATAGACAGAAGGCTAGAAAAATGTTACAGTGTCACAAGACTCTTTATACTTCAACTAGACACACACTGAGAATCCATAATGCAATGAGGCACAACATTTATTCACATGACAAAAAAAACAAAAAATTCAAGCAAAGAAACAAAAATAAAAAAAGAAAAGACTATGTACATAGTGAGGGGCACAACCCCTGATCTTCATTGAAAATATTGTTTTATATCTTGGCCATTGGTAAGGAGAGAGTAAATCTTCCTGTCAAGTGTTTGAAGATTATATGTGTGCTGGCCAAGCTTCTCGTGTACTGTGTATGGTCCAATCTACAAGGATTGAAACTTAGTGTGTTTTCCTTTGTCCTTATGGGATTTATCCCACTTTAAGAATAAGTCACCCACACTAAAGCTACTTTTCCCTACATAATTCCTATAAAACCACCTCTTGATACGACTCTAGTCGAGTAAAAAATTTTCTTTTTATTTCAACATTTCTTCCTCTAGCTTGTGTAAAGTGTACATCCTATGCTGAACTAAATGATAAGCCTTACCTTAGGACTCTTATGACAGTTGGAGAGTGGGAAAGTAGATGTTCGGTGGGAGGATGGATTATTTTCCGTACACCAAGAAGTAAGGGGAGGTGTTCAGAGAAGGTTTAGGTCTGACTCGATTAGCCCATAAGGCATTCACTAAAGGAGAGTGCGAGTTTCATTGTTCAAAGAATATGTTATTTTTGATGATACAAATGAGGTTCTTGTTCGTGGATTCAGAAAGACCATTCCCTTGTGGATAATAATTAGCCGAGTGTTTCAATAGAATACCATATTATAATGAAAAATCATAAATTTTTAAGGATGAAAAATAATTTGCATTATTGAAAACAAGTGTCGTAGGAGTCTGGAACCTGGAGATGATATTCTACTGTAGAAAGCTGGTGGCTTCCTAATCTTTCTCATATTTTAGTGGAATTTCCTCTGTCCGCCGTGTGAAATAGTTTGTATCAATTAGAATATAACAGTGTTGCGTTGCATTGACGAGTGTAGGAAAATTTCCCTGATGATATCCAAGCCCCACTATTGACAAGGTTCTTCCACTACAATGGGCTATAACAGGGTTACTGACTTCGGATTTAGGCTACAACACCTTTGACAGATTGGACACTTGCGGGCGTAGACATGAGCATCTTTGAATAATGTAGGCCAATAAAATTTGGCCCACATAGCTTCATGTATTGTACTATTTCCTGCAAAGTGTCCCCTGGCTGGTCCTTTGTGGAGATCACAGAATACCTTTTCTGTATCATGCACCTCCAAACACCTGATCAGTACTCCATTGTGGTTCTTTCAGAACAAGACCTTGTTATGAAGAATTTGTATCGGTCCTCTCGGTCCTTCCCGTACTTAACATGCTTGAGAAGTACCTGTAAACATCAATAGAAGACAAATAACCAATCAAAGAAAAATATCTGTTGATTACAAATAAATGGAATCAGATAGATTCCCACATATAAGCATCACATATCAAGATAAGCATATGGAAAAAGGTGTAAATACTTTATTGAATAGTAGGAAGAATTACAACCATGGAGCCTGATTCGAAGTCACTCCTCTAGCTTTGGTTCCATCCACATCACATCATAAGAATGACATTCCGGAAACATAATGACACTTACAATAGTCTCAATTCCCAAACTAACATTATCTCCTTACAATTCATCAAAGTCCAGGCCCTGATCACTTAGATGAGTGCTCAATTTATAGGAAGATGGAGGAGGTTCTGTCATCAATGAAGGTATTGAATATCCTTCCATACTTAGAATTAGTTATATGGAGGAAGGGATGAGAGGATGAGAGGTATCTTAACTCATTCGTCATCCATTTTCGAGCTCATAGGAGATGATAAGTGTGGGAATCTTCTAGAAGGCTCCAGAAGATAAAAATATTCCCCAAACCCTATGTGAATTTCGCTCAAACTCACCCAGCGCAGGTCAAATAGGGCCTAAGTGCTTTGCAGAGCACCTTGGTGTGGACTTAACTACTCTTTAGCACACCCTTGCATGGGCCTACCTGCGTTGGTCCCTCTAGAGGTCATTCCAGGATGTCTTTAGGCCATGAAACTATCTGGGAAGGAGGCATTCAAAAGGTTGACTTGTTTAGGGCATGTAACAACTGAAATTAGGGTTTGATGAGCCCTAAAACACTGATCTAGATGATGGGAGTGATGTGCCCAAATGGATTTGTAACAGTTGCCCCCTAAAGCATGAAGTCTAAAACGTAAATGTCGAATGAAATGCTTTACGATGTGATGAGGAGGTTTCGAAGTAGATGGTGACCTGCATCAATTACAATACATAATCTCATGATATTTTTTATTTTTCATGAACTGCCGAGGGAAGGTATCCCCATGCTCAACATATAAAATTTTCATTATATGTACATAGATAGTCATCTACAGATATAGACCCATGGAAGGATGACCATCAGTGTAAGGCCACTGTACATATGATTTAGTACTCCTGAAATCGTAGCTTGGATGGATGAAATTGGATCCAGGGTCTTCTATCTCATTCAATCGTTCACTCAAGTACAAGTCTAACCATGTGAATATGTGATCTGAAGTAAAACATGGGAAGACACTGTCTGATTACCAACCAATGATGTAAGTTGTTAATAGACGTGAGAGAAATCACCGATAATGATAATGATCCTCAAGGTACTGCAATACATTCTACATGGTGTGCATGTATGTTTTGATGTCAAACATCATACAAGCCTTTTGGTCGAAGGCCAACGATTTCAACCTATTGCTGGAAGCGAGAAACTTGCCATTGATGTATGAAAGCCTCAAGGTACTGGAAGGGTGTTTCTAAGTCAACTTATTGGATAATGAGATGATGCCAACAAGAAGCGACTCATCATATGAGGGCCTTGATGTATCCCACATCAATGACACAAAATGAGTGTAATGATTTTGGAGATGGAATTTGACTGACAACACAAGGTTCAGGAATGGTGATCATGAAAATGAAGGTTTATGAGTATTGATAACGATGAATTTTAACTGAGTGACTTATCTTGAACATGTCGGCTACACTAAATGAATTGGCATCATTGAACCAAAACAAAAAGTAATGGATGGTATGATAGACCAAGGTATGATGACCATCAAGCAGATAACCCAACCCATATAGTCACAATGATGAATTGAAAGTGTCATAAGATCGACCTGCTTCCATAAAGTGGTTTACCCCTTTTCCCATTTTCCTGAGTCATTACTAACCAGTACCTATTTATTTTTATCAAGCTTGAGGAGGATAACATATGCTTGTTATATAATTTCACTCGTCGGGTGAATCCATCCTTATGTGATGTTTTAACGAGTCTAGCGAAGGTGAAATTCGATCTTGTCATGATGGAAAAGTTTTTCGCTATTTGATGTTTTAACAAGTCTAACAACAATGATAAATTGGTCCTTTTCATGTTTAGAGAGTTTGAAAGGGACAAAAAGAAAAATAAAACTCCACAAGTTCTTTTTCGTATATTTGTCTCTCAAGTCCAAAAAAGCATAAAACAATACAAGAGAGAACCTATTGACCATGTTCGATCAATGTATTCCTTTTTCGTAAGTAATCTATCTCAGTCTGGAAAAGGGTTAAACTTATACTGAGTAGATGTCATTTCCAATTTGTTAACGAGTTGAAAATGACAAGCGCTCAACAATCTTTTCATATTTCAAGAGTCTGAAAAGAGCTTAAAGAGAACTCCACTTGGAGGAACGAGTGGTGTCTAGGATAGAAACTAGTTCCAGTGCTGTTGGAACTTCTCAAAACGTGTTGATTTATGTGAAGAGGCTAGCTAATAAAACCACTCATTACAACTATTCCTCAAAAGGGTGAAACAACCAAGCGAAAGCATATGATCAGCCAAGCAGATAGTGATGATGGAAGGAGAATAACCAAGGGTCATCTGACGGAACAGGCTGACATAATGGCAACCACGAGAGTTTAAATGGAGATGGGTTCATTTTTACACAAGCTTGAACCATAGGGAACTATGCTTGGATTCAGTTTCATGTTTACACAAGCTTGAAATGGTAAGCTATGCTTGAATTCAATTTCATTTTTACACAAGGTTGAAACAAAAAACTATGCTTGGATTCAGTTTCATGTTTACACAAGATTGAAATGAAAAACTATGCTTGGATTCAATAGGTTCATTTTTACACAACATTGAACCATGAAAAAGCTATGCTTGAGATTGGTTTACATGCCCCTAGCATGATGACTCGATTCTAGGTGCATGCCCCCCAAGCTTCATTACATTCACCTAATTAGACTACTCGTGGCTATTAGGTGGATGGAATGAAGGTTCATTTACGAGATCAAGTGAAAAACTCAATTGGGATTATATGATATCTAATCAAAGACTCGAAATGGAACTTTTCTCCAGGGGACCTTGTTTCATTTTTTAATGAGCTTGACACAAGATAAGGAACTCTGCTCAGATTCCTTGTTTCATTTTTTAACGAGCTTGACACAAGACAAGGAACTTTGCTCTAAGACCTGTTTCATTCTTTAATGAGGTTGACACAATAAAATAATTATCTTCATATTCCTTGTTTCATTTTTTAATGAGCTTGACACAAGACAAGGAACTATGCTCAAATTCCTTGTTTACAACCCATACAAGGTCATGTCTTCCAAGAGGTTCTCATCAGATGGGATAACAATGCTTTGGAAGGGATCCGTAGCAAGGAATCCATTAGAGAGGTCTAGTTCCAATGCCCCCAGTACATAATGTACAACATCACAGAATTGATAATCAGTTGATGTAGGCATGGAATAGGTTGCCACATAATTGACCTGTGGCGGGAAAGATACCATTGGAACGAAAGGGCCACTTAGGGAAGATGGTTAACTGGAAGCCATATTTGGACCAAGAAATAAAAGTTGGTTAATGGTGACAATTCTACCTTCATGCGTGAAACACATCACTCGAAAGAGTGTTGAAACAATAGCTCCCATGTCATAAACATAGTCACACCCAAGAAGTAAATTGTAACCTAAAGGGCCTGGAACTACCATCACATTGAGATAAATAATTTTTTCTCCCAAAATAATAGGAAATAGAGGAAGGATCCGTAATGGTTGACTAGTTCCTTTGTTAAAACCCAACAAATTCTGGGTAACAGGCACAACTGGCAGTGAACTGAGCACTTTTCGAGTAGTGGAGGAAAGGATACTCACGGATGCACCTTCATCTATAATAGTGATAGGTACAATCATATTACAAACTTGTACTATGATCTGGAAAGGCACATAAGAAGGAATATGACATCCTACCAGTCAATTCCAATAAAAGGAAGTGGCTAGAGTACTTGGAGGGGGTACTGTAGAAATGGGAGAATTAACCCCTTAAGTTACGAGAATGGGAGGATTTTCCTCCTGTCTTGATGGAACATGAGGATTGCCCCCAAGCTCATTGGAATTTTAAGAAATGAAAATAACCTGAGTGGTATCATATTCACTCTCTTTGGGAAAAGTATGATTAACTAAAGGTGAAATCGGGTCAACTGTTTCCTTGACCTGTGATTGGTCAGGTATAGACTCATGGGGTTCACATTGAGAGAGAGTTTGTTTGACCGATGGTTTATTTGGGTCAGTCACTTCATCAACTAGTGAAGGATTAAGGGAGATTCTCCTGTAATCAGATGGAAGTTGCTGCAGAGAAGTAGGATGGTTATCCAACACTTTTCTGGCTTCATCCAGATAGGGACAAAGGTAAATGGGGTGATTCCCTTCACATAACCTATAGGGAAAATTAACTTTACCGTTCTTCCCATTAACTTTACTACCACTATTTGATGGTGTGTCACCAACATGATCTCCAAAAGTTGATGACATAGGATGATGTGAACGAGAAGACCATTCTTCTAAGTTATGAGGAATATCAGGACAATTTCAAAGAAGATGGTCTCCCATACAAAGTTTGCATGGATATCAAACTTTGTGAGGCTTATCAGATGATTTCTCATCAGAAGTTGCATTCAAAGCAATGGTTGCTTGGTTGCCCCCTTGCTGAATTTTCTTCTTCTTCTTCTTCTTCCCTTTCTTCTTCTTCTTAGCCACCTAGTTACTAGTACCAATACTTTCACCATGTGAAGAGGAAGAAGGGGAGGAAGAAATAAGTGAGGAAGAAGGAAAAGGGTCAACTTTAGGATCAATTGGAGGTTGATTTTGTCTAGTTGGAGGAGTACTCGATTACGGAGAAATCATGACATTTTGAAACAAGGAGGTTGAAAACAACCATTCTTGCAAGCCAATGGTAAATCCTGAAAGGGATAATGTAGCCATATAAGGAGCACCAATATTTCCAAAAGGAGGAAAAGGACTAGGATTCCCATCAAAAGGAATTCCTTGATTGGTGAAATCCGGATTTGTCACCATATGTCTCAACCTAAGATCAACTAAGGAGTGAGTGTGGAGGATGTTATCCATGGTCAATTAATTTTATTTTAATAAAAATAACATAACAAAACAAAAGATGGATGATCTAGGAAAAAGGATTACTAAGAAACCGTGAACTGTATAGTACCTCCTGGTGAACTAAGAAGTACAGGCATGCAATATCCCCAAATACTGTGTTCGATGTATCATAGTGTACAAAGTGGCCGACTTGGTTACCTAAGGATGGATAGAAGCGTAGTGTTGTGCTCCCATATATACCTGAAATTACATGGAGGCCCAATCCATATTAGCGTTGTCTAATGCAAAACTGCACAGTGAGAGAATTCCCATATACTTTACGTACTATAACACCACCCTATATACTTGAAGGTACGTGGATAAGCTACGATATACTCACGTACGTGGAATGAGATATCACACTCGGGGTGTATTGTAGACAAGTTAGCGACAACTGCTATGTTTTACGACGCCGGAACACGTCTCTAGCCTAGAACCTCTAAATGTTTTGCGTTAGATGACAATGCTCAATTAGGTTAATTGATGTTAATTTTAAGTTGATCTTGATTCAGAATTTTCCTTTCAAGGTTCACCACATGATGTATTTTCAATTCCTAGAATGCAACTAATATGATAAGCATTCTTTCCATTCAATTTAATAATGAAAATATTAGTTAATAGGGATAAAGCAATCAAATTTCTTTCAATCAAAGAGCAAAGAGCACAATCTAATGCAATTTCCCTAAACTATTCCTATGAGCACAAACAAAATTTTTCAATGCACGATGCAAGTTTTTCTTTTCAATTCCATTAATGTTATTATGAACAAAATGAAACTAGTGCATATACAATCAATCAATCTTTTTACAAGAACGAAGACTTTACGGTAGTTTTGTTTCGAAGGAAAAGAAGAATTTTATGACATTTTCCTTCGAACAAATATTAATCGACTATAATCTAACTTCTACGATGAATTGATAATGACAAAGAAATATTTTAAGAAACATAATCAATAATGTCAAAGTAGGGCTAGCAAAGGAGATACAATCTTGATTTTAGAGACATGATGCTCATTGATCATTCAACAAGCAATCAAACAGAAGAAATTTGGTGAAAAACCCCATCCAAAGGTGGAAAACTAACCCAAGGAGGATTAGCGCAACCTTGAATGGGAGATAATGTGCTTCAGAGCACTGTCCCTAAGCCAAAGGTGCTCTGTAATGTACTGTGTCCCTCACAGTCCTGCATTGGTGACAGTAAGCCATTTCAAGAGGAAACTAAACACAAATTTTGACCAAAATTCACTTCAACAAGGCTGAAATACAATCAATGAAAGGAAGTAAGGTCTGCTAGACTGTCCTAGGATGTGTATAATCTACTTAGAATGATGATCGTTCCCTAGTGGAGTTGCCAATTTTTTATGAAGAAATTGTTATCTACAGATAAATACTAATTCCCTAGATAAGTAGCCATATCTAGAAAAACAGTTTAAAGCACTTTAACCTTTTTCTATAACAAATAGATAAGACAAAGAGAATGAGACGACCTATTTGTACTTTCGCTTTCCTCTTGTCTCCTTTGTATCATTCCTCTCGCTCCTTCCCATACTTAACATGCTTGAGAAGTACATGTAAACATCAACAAAATGTGGAGCACTTGGAAGGTATGCTTTTGACAAGCAATCTAGTGGTTTTTCAATAATAATTCTAACCTTTTCTGCATTATGATTTCAAAGAAGATAAAGGATTTTGATAAAATGTGCGAAAATAGACAAAGGAAACTCAAGTGTTGATAATTGACGTTTTCTATGCAGGAAGACAAGGAAATAGGGGATTGTCGATCAAAAGCAAGGATCAAAGGGAAAATAACTGCTGTCCCTCCAACAGGGAACCGGATGCGGACGAGATCAAGCAAAATTAGAGCCGAATATCCCAGGGAAAGAATGCGGGATACCGAGTCGGAGAGCACAAGAAGTTAAAGAGAAGAATTGGACGATTAGCGAATCCCTCAGGATCTTTGATCCTGAGGGATCGCTGCTTTAACTTATCTTTTTGAATGTCTAGATACCTCCGTCATTTCTGCTATATAAAGGCACCATGCCATTGAGCAAAGGGACGACTGTTTTTATGATTTTAGAGTTTCAAGAACAAACTGTGATCATTGATTCTCGCTGAGACCTGATTTTGTATACTTTTGTTGATGCGATTAATATAAAAGACTTGGTGTTCATCTCGTCTCTGCGTCTGGAGTAACCTCAGGCAGTGTACCATTGGCAGCGAAGGGCCTGGCTCCGAAGGACACTTGCTTTTGTATTATTATACGGTGATTTGTGTGTGGTTTGTTTATTTCTGTTATTTAAGTAATCAGATACATCTTTTATGTGATATACTACGCTTCATTATAATTGATATTTGAATGATTTCTTTATCTCATGTTTCTGCACTGTACAATTGGATCTAATTGAATTGCATCTTTCAGTTATCTCTGTGACAGAATGTTGGTATGACTGTTATCATTATTAGATCCATGTGAAATAGTATTTGTGAGACTTGAAAGCAATATTACTTCGTTCAGAAACGTAGTCATATCATTCATTATTCTCAGATTGCTATAGTAGTATAGAACATGTACATACGAATGAGGATTACTGTTCCATCTTATTACTGCTGTTCCATTTGATTACTGTTGTTCTTGCTGTTCCATTTTATTACTGTTGTTCCATTTGATTACTGCTGTTCCATTTCCAGACTGCTGTTCCATTTTACTTTCCACTATTTTATTTACCTACCTTTGTTGTTTTTGGTGTGAGAGAAGGCCTAAGGTTATAGTGAGCCTCAGCAAGACGCTGCTTAGCTCCCAGACCTATAATTCCATGCTCTAATTTCCTTTCTTCATCAGTTTCTAAAGGGATGGGTTATTGCTTCTGTACCCTTGACTAATCAACTGCCTTGTGTGATTCGAATCTTTTGGGTTAGTTTAGTTTCAGCTTAGCATCTGTTTCCTTTTGAATCATTAGAACACTATACCACTGAGCATTACTCGGACAAATAGCCTCGGATTGAGCTACTCCTTGCAATAACAAAATGTTCCCGGATTGAATTATTAATGTGGGATAATTAGAGGTGTGAGAGACCCTAGTTATAGCTCTACATTTTGGCACCGTTGCCGGGGAAGGAGTAATAGCCATTTGCCCTTTACAGAGTAGTGTGCAAATCTGCTAGGGGGGAGTTGGATTTTAAAAACAGAAGGTAAGAACCTGCGTACGGAGCATGTAAAAGCCATGCTCCACTGTCCACTCTCTTAGCAGAATTGCTAGTTGATAGGATTTAATAGTTTTTAGAGTGCATGAATAAGCAGAAAAAGCTAGAAAAGAATATCAAACCCCCAGCCAAACCTGAAAAAGCCAAAGGACCGGTGAACCTTGGCCGAACAACCTTTATAGACGAAATCTACAAGAAAACTGAATCTTAGCCATCAGTAGGCCTCAGAAAGATTAATTCTAAGCAGCCTACTAGTTCCCTTCAGACTACAGCATCACCATATGGAGCCTTTATTGAGGTACATAGCCAGACTGATGAGAAGGACTATCAAGAAATTGAAAATTCTGTGTCAGAACGGCTGGAGGAAGGGAACTTAAGCAACCTTTGTGAAGGAGAAGGGGAAACAGGGGAAATAGAGGAACCAAGGTCTCCTTCTAGGATAATCCAGCTGTTAAACAACCCAGATAAGGGGAGCGCAGCTAGAGTTAATACTGAAGGCACCCCATACCTTCAGATAGAAATCCCAAATAAGGGAAGTGTCATTAAAACAACCCCTGCCAAGGCCGTCCTTTCTCAACCTAGGAACACCCTCCTAGAAATTCCGGAAGGCTATTGGCACATATTCGATCCCATGGCGCAGAATCAGCCAAATACCCAAACTTCTACATTGCAATATCCTATAGTAGATTCTGCTGCAAATGCACCCATGAAGGCGATTCCTCTTCAACACATCCCAACGTTTCATGGACTCACATCAGAAGACCCTGATGCATTCTTATTCGAATTCGATGTGTTATGTAGAGGGTATGATTACACCACTGACCCCCAGAAATTAAAGTTATTCCCCTCCACTTTGAAGGGAGCAGCTTTGAGATGGTTTATGGGTTTAGGTGGTGGAGTCATAAACAATTGGGAGAAAATGAAAGAATCCTTTCTCAAGAAATATCAGGATTACTGTAGGTCAAGAGAACTGAAAGATGAAATTTTCCAAATGACGGCCAGACCAAATGAAACTCTGGAAGAATATGTAGAACGCTTCCAGTATAATTTACAGAGATCCCCCTATGCATCATTACCTCTGCCTGATAATGTGTTGAAAACTGCATTAATTAGAGGTATGAAAGAACAGTGGATTGAAACATTGAATATCATGGGAAAAGGGGATATTTACCAAGAGAATTTTGATGATATCATTAATTTATGCATCGGGAGTTCAAGAGGTAGCACAAGGATAAAACCAATAGAATACGACCAGTTTGTTAGAGATAACAAAATATCAACAAAAGGAGTAACACGTGTAGAACTTGGGTCCAAGTATTTTTTAAAACTGATATTCTAGGGACATTAACTACACAGCTTGATATTGTGCAGGCTAGGCAAAAGCAGATGGAGGCGGAACAAAATCTGGCAATTTTCTGCCCCCGATGCAGAAGAAAACATAGCCACAAGGAATGTCCACTAGATTCAGTTCAAACATGTGCCATCTGTACGAAAGATCATCTCACCGAAAGCTGCCCCTCACTTCCTGGACTGAAGAAGAAGAAGAACCAGAGCCAGCATACTTTGTTAACCAGCGTCGCCAATGGCAACCTAGGCAATCAGGTATGTTTTCAGACCCAACTTCTTCTTTTCAGCCTCCACAGTATAATGCTCAGCAATATGGTATGTGGCAAAACCAATCTACACCCCCATTTCCAAACTGGTCATCACAACCGTTTCCTTCTTAAAACCCATGGATGAATCAGACAGGCCAATTCGGCTGGCCAAATTTTCCTTATACCCCACCATATTGGCAAAATAATTCATATCCTCCACAATGGATTCCCCCTACTTCACAAGGTTCACCCTGGCAGACAAATTGGCCAAGATTGACATATCAGTCAACAGGAACTATTCCACTCCCTCAACCAACTCTGCCAGCCTTACAACAAAACCCCCAGTCTAATCTGAGACTGCAAATCCCAGCCCAACCCAATCCCAATCCTAATAATAGACCAGTCCAATCCCTTCAAATCATAGAAACATCAGAAATTGGACCTGACCTAAGGGAGTGCAATGATCTTCAGTTACGATCTGGACGTATAATAGAAACAGAGGGAGACAAAACAATTCACATTGAAGATCAGTTACCAATAGAACAACCGCTACAACAAAAGGATGAAAATAAAGAGCAAACCCATCAACAAGCAAGTACACCCTCTCCTCCTTTCCCAGAACAATTAGTCATACCACGACCAGTACAATCTCCAGACTTTGACATTCTGGGAGAGTTACAAAATCTGTACATAAAAATTCCATTCCTCAAAGCCATACAAGATATTCCTATATACGCAAAAACTATAAAAGAACTGTGCATAAAACAATCAAGGAGGAATACAACTACTAACCCTAGAGTCCAAGTAGTTGGTACTTTATCCGACCTGTTATCAGGAAAAGAGACACCTATCAAATACGAAGATCCCGTAAACCCAATTGTAACTGTCCAAATCTATGGTCAAACCCTAACTAATGCTTTAGTCGACCTGGGAGCTGCAATCAATATTTTGACAACTTCCACCTGCCAAAATCTTGGCATCACATCAGTAGAACCTACTTCTACTTTGCTAGAATTGGCAGATCAATCTGTAGTTCGACCAGAAGGTACTCTATACAATGTCATGGTTTCTATAGACTCCTGGGAATATCCAACTGACTTCCTGATAATCAATCCAAAAACCCGACTAGATGGACATCCGCTAATACTAGGAAGACCTTGGCTTGCTACTGTCGATGCCTACATTGGTTGCCGGCAGGGAAACATGACCATAACTAAAGGACCAGACTTTAAAAATCTAGTTCTATATCCTCCAACACAGCCAAGCCTGCCGATGATCAAAACTAATCACTATCATGTGTCATATCTTACTAACAATATCATATCTCCATTGACTGTACAGAAGGCTTTAGATTTTAAAGATCAAACAGAAGATGACGCCATCAACAACTTCATTAGTCAAACTGAATCTAGAACGCACATGCAGTGTTTTATGATAGAAGCAGCGTTTGATAGCGAGCTAGAAGAAGACCCTTTAAAAGATCCACATGACCAAACAATACCAGTGACTGTTGTTTCCAATAGAAAAGTAGTGGAAATTGAACCCGGTAAGACTCTAAATGTTAACGCCAACCTTACACCAGATCAAGAAATAAAGCTTGTTAATCTGTTACAAAAATATAAGGGAGCATTTGCGTGGGATTACCCTGACATGAAGAGGATTGATCCTCAATTATGCCCACCACATCTATATAGAAAAGGATGCAAGACTTGTTCGTCAGCCACAAAGAAGACTCAACCCCCATCTAAAAGAGATAGTAAAAGCCGAACTTCAGAAACTTTTAGATGTTAATTTTATCTACCCCATCTCTGACAGTAAATGGGTCTCTCCCCTAGTGGTGGTACCCAAGAAAAATGGAAAATGGAGGATTTGCGTGGATTACAGGGAGTTAAATAAGGCCACACAGAAGGATCACTTTCCTCTCCCATTTATAGATCAAGTATTGGACACTTTGGCAGGAAAGAAATTTTTTTCTTTTCTGGACGGCTTCAGCGGATATAACCAAATCCAAATTGCCCCTGAAGACCAGGATAAAACCACCTTTACTTGCCCTTGGGGAACGTTTGCCTATCGAGTACTACAC
Source organism: Pinus taeda (assembly GCA_000404065.3). Taxonomy (NCBI): domain Eukaryota; kingdom Viridiplantae; phylum Streptophyta; class Pinopsida; order Pinales; family Pinaceae; genus Pinus; species Pinus taeda. The sequence goes on from APFE030844373.1 coordinate 145,403, forward strand.
TTCGGCCTATGTAATGCCTCTGCTACATTCCAAAGGGCTGTCCTCAGTATCTTTGCAGATCTAATAAATGATGGACTTGAGGTGTACATGGATGACTTTACACCATATGGAGATGATTTTGACCCAGCTCTAGATACCCTGGAAAAAGTTCTACAACTTTTTATCGCTACCAGACTTTGCCTGAGCCACGAAAAATGTTACATGATGATGACAGAAGGGCTCATTCTAGGGAACTATATTTCAGCAGCTGGCATCCAGGTAGACCCTGCCAAAATTCAGATTCTTTTGCTCATCCCTACCCCCACTACTCAAACAGAGGTACGCAGTTTTCTTGGATTTTCTGGATATTACAGACGATTTATAGAACATTATTCACGTATTGCTGCACCTCTATATGCTCTAACTAGTAACGTTCATTTCTTGTGGACAGAGAAATGTGACCAGGCTTTTAAGGAATTGAAGAAGCTTGTATCAACAGCCCCAGTCCTCCGAGGACCAAACTGGAATTTGCCATTCCAAATCTCATCTGATGCCTCGGATACAACAATTAGTGCAGTCCTGGGACAAGAAGAGGATAAGAAACCATATGCTATCTACTATATCAGCAAAAACTTATCCTCTGCTGAACTTAATTATATTGTCACTGAAAAGGAATTCCTGGTTGTAATACATGCTGTTAACAAATTTACACATTATATCACGGGCTACCCCGTTGTGTTATATACCGATCATTCTGCTATCAAATATTTGGCAAATAAACTTGTTACGAATGCTATAATAACCAGATGGTTGATCTTATTGCAGGATTTTGATATCACAATCAAGAACCGACCTGGCAAGGAGAACCCTGTAGCCGATTTTCTCTCACGAATACCAAAGTCAATTGAAACAGCAGCGGTAGAAGATCAATTTCCTGATGAACACCTGTTTGTTGTTGCTGTTCGAACACCCTGGTATGCTGACGTCGCCAATTATCTTGCAGTAGGTAAGCTACCAAAACATTTAACCCCTCAGGAACGAAAGCAGATTGTTCAGAAGAGTACTCGATTTTCGTGGATTGGAGGCCATTTCTTCCATACAGGGGTAGATATGCAAATCAGGAGGTGTATTCGAGAAGACGAGATCTTCGACATTTTAAAAGCTTGCCATGACGAACCATGCGGGGGACACTTTGCCGAAAAGAGAACGACACATAAAATATTGCAGACAGGATATTATTGGCCTACAATTTTCAAAGATGCGAAAAACTTTGCACAAGCCTGTGACAGCTGCCAGCGAGCAAAAAGACCTGGTCAAGCCGATGAAATGCCTCTGAGACCACAATTGGTCATTGAGCCATTTCAACAATGGGCTCTCGACTTCGTCGGGCCCATTAATCCACCATCAAATCAGAGGACATACATTCTGGTGGCGACTGACTATGTTACTAAATGGGTCGAGGCCGAATCATTGCCTAAGGCTACAGAAGACTCTGTAATACAATTCTTGTTCCATTTGTTTGTACGTTATGGACTTCCGAGAGAATTAATCACAGATGGTGGACCACAATTTGATGGGAATAATTTAGCTGCAACACTTAACAATTATCATGTCCAACATAAGGTCACTACCCCATACCATCCGCAGGCAAATGGGCAAGTAGAAAGTAGTAATAAGGTAATAGACTCAATCTTAACAAAAACCATTGCATCGCATAGGCGTGACTGGGCCACTCAACTACCTGAGGCACTGTGGGCCTATAGAACCACATGGAGAAGTACTACAGGCTATTCACCTTATCAATTAGTGTTTGGAAAACAACCAATCTTCCCCATAGAATTCGAAATCCAAACGCTACGAACTGCACAGGAAGTCGGCCTAGATTTGAGTGAGGCGCAAATCAATCGATTACAGCAGATTAATGAATTGGACAAAATTAGGCTCTCTGCATTACAAAACACAGCATTAATTTAACAGCAGCGAGCTAAATGGCATGATGCACTTATCAAGAATAAAGTCTTTCATGAAGGAGATTGGGCTCTGTTATACGACTCTTGGTTTCAGGACTTCCCGAGGAAACTCCAGACTCGATGGTTAGGACCATACGAAATCCAGAAGGTACATGAAAATGGGACCCTTACCCTGATCACAATTGACGGTTCTGGATATGCATTCAAAGTAAATGGCCACCGAGTTCGTCTCTATCGAAAGCCACTCACTCGGGAATCATTCTGTCAGTAGCTACGACAAGAAACTGATTTGGAAATTTTAGGAGAGGAAGCGAAATCTTCCGCACCTATAACTTAAGTAATTCATTTTTTCATAACTTGTACATAACATCTTGTATATATGCTTTTTTTGATTTTCTCTTTGTGTTTTAAGCATTTTTGTTGTTCCACTTGCGTGTTTTTGCTGTTCCTTTTCAAAAGGAACAGCACTTGCGTGTTTTTGTTGTTCCTTTTCAAAAGGAACAACATTTGTGTGTTTTTGCTGTTCCTTTTCAAAAGGAACAGCATTCGTGTGTTTTTGCTGTTCCTTTTCGAAGGGAACAACATTCGTGTGTTTTTGCTGTTCCTTTTCAAAAGGAACAGCATTCGTGTGTTCTTGCTGTTCCTTTGCGAAAAGGAACAGCACTGGTGTGTTTTTGCTGTTCCTTTTCAAAAGGAACAACATTTGCGTGATTTTGCTGTTCCTTTGCAAAAAGGAACAGCACTTGTGCGATTTTGCTGTTCCCTTGCGGAAAGGAACAGCACTTGTGTAACTTTGTTGTTCCTTTGCGAAAAGGAACAGCACTTGTGTGTTTTTTCTATTCCTTTGCGAAAAGGAACAGCATTTGAGTGTTTTTCTGTTCCTTTGCGAAAAGGAACAACATTTGAATGTCTTTGCTATTCCTTTCTCAGAAGAAACAGCATTTGTGATTTTTCGTTGCTCCTCTCAAAGAAATGGTATCTTACGAATGGATTCTTCTCTCAAAGAATGCCATCGGCATGTTTTTGCCCTTATTGGAATGCTTTGCAACCATGGTCTCCTCAATCTTTTAGATACAGCAATGAATTTATGCAATGAACATAAACCATGATACACCGAAATCAGCACATCATAAGTCGCTATTACTATGAAGCCAATATGCATAAGAGGACAAGAGGACGGATATCAATTTTTCATCTTCGCTGTCACTGTCTTATTACCGAACCCTGGTTGGTGATTTTTATCATGACGATTTCCCTAAAAATCTTTCTTGATTATTACTGAGGAGTAAGAACAAACGATTTATATCTGTTTGTTGGGATCATAAGACTTCTTCCACCATTCCCCGCTCTTAAGGAGTGCGGAACCACCCTTATGTGGAAATAAACAAAAAAGAGAGATGCTCTGCAAAAAGAAAACAGAAACAAAATATGCAATTTTCAAATGCAGGATAGGGGGTCTCATTAAGAGCCAGCCTACCATGATCATAAGGATGGAAGTGAAGTGGCATTCCCATTACGGCCACCACGCCGGGGATATGATCCGAAGGTAAATTAACAAGCAAACCTTCGAACAGGGGGTCTCATCACGAGCCGGCCTGACCATGTTTCGCGCCTACCTTGTGAATGGCATTATGGCTATCTGGTTACCAAGCCAGCATAATGGCCTGCATTTTTGACAAAGCACTCTTCAAGAAATATACAAAGGATCATGGTTTCGGAGGGTGAAATAAGAAACTCTGCCAAGGTTATGAACACCTGTTGGCAGCAGAGCTCTGTTAATGGCATAGAAGTCGTAATACTTACACCAACAGGTATGATATTAAATCTTTATGTCTCTTATATCCTTTGCATAAATCATATGTCACACCCTGATGTATATATCGCATGAACATTTATTACCACCAATCATGGCAACGGAACTGACAATGACTACTGGATACTTCATACATTTGACAGACATCCAATCCCCCGGTTCCTCATTATGTCACGCAGGCTCTTATATAAAACGCGATCTACCTTTTTGCCTCGGTTTCGGCATATCGTTGTTTTTCTAAAACATGGTAGAATTCCATATGTTGTTCTTCATGATTTGACTCCCGACTGACTGCTACTCCTCTCTTTGACGACTGGGGATAGCCTATCAGATCGCGAGGGGGAGGTAACCTCATTACTCCATGGATTACGTGGCTGCACACCATTCAGGCAAGATAATGTACGAAGGAATGGCATGGTTTAACAGTATGATGATTTCATTCTACGGAGATTTCCGTCCACGATCCTTTTTTCGTTGCATGCTCGGTGATCTTTTCCAAAATTTGACAACGATCATCCTCTCTACGTCGCAAACACCGCAAGCAGTTGTTGTTCCATTTCTGAGTAGAATCATGGGCGGAAAAACGGTCCGAAGCGAACCTCACAAGCTGACAGTCTCTGTTGCTGCTCGCAAAATCCTAGAAAATGCAGGATGGTTGAATTACTTCAGCCGCCTGCAAGAATCAAACGAAGCAGTGGCGCTGGAATTCCTGCAGAATTTGCAGGAAAACTACTCCATAAGAGGAAAGTGGGTAGCAGTTACGGAGGATATTATCGCAGAAGTTTCAGGATTACCAGTTGCTGGACCCATATGGATGCTGAAGAAGGAAAGATTACAAAAAGCTATGGAAATTTTCCAGGAGGAAGGCCAAAGCTTGACAGTCAAAGGAAAAGGAGTTCTGCCGGCAACACTAGGGGAACCCTGGACCGATCTAGCGAAGACAGTGCAAAGTTACATCACCTGCGAAGGGAGAAAAGACGTGGTAAGGCCTCGTCACTTGAAACTTTTAGCTGTTTTAAAAGGAAAATGCTCTGTAAATCTCCCTGCACTTTTAAATTCGCTACTACATGACGCGGCCCAAAGCCTGAAGAAGGCCCAGCACATAGATTCAGTTGTTAGCCACCACGGACTGATTCGGCTGATAGTAAGCCACAGTCTCACCCAACAACAAAGAACTTGGAAGGAATTGATTGAAATAGTCGAGGGGGGATTGGCTGTACCACCCCCAAAACTTGAACAGTCCTCCAGCACGCCGAAACGTTCAGAAAGACGCAAGGAGCTAGCAACAGAAAGACATGCTGCTTCAAAACGGAAACAACCCTCCGGTACGCCAGAACGATGAGAAGAACCCAGAGAACCTGCTGGCACACCCAACCAACCTGAAAGACCAAGGAAGTCAGCCCGGTTGGCTCGGATACGAGGAAGGCTGGAAAGGATTCAGGGAACCATGGCCCAGCCAATCGAAATTGCGGACGAACCTCCAGAACTAGAAGGAGGACTCTCCGAAGGAAATGCTGAGCAATCGAAGGCCGAGACTGACCATCTGGAAGGAGAAATTGAAAAAGGACATGAACACTCTAAGGAAGAAATGGCCACCGAACAGAGCAACCAAGGAGATGAACACTCTGAGGAAGAAGAGGCCACCGAACAGGGAAATTAGGGAGAAGAAATAGCACAGCCAAGGGGTAGCCCGTTGGAGGACCCTCCAGGTGAGGAGGAATTGGCAGCAGTTCTGGCTAATATGGGAGAATATGGACAGCCCTCCAGCACAGGAGGTGTCCCTGACGATCCCGCAGAGGAAGAATTACCCGAGGAAATGCATGCAGAAAAGGCAGGGGAAGAAAACTTGCCTGGTTATGATAATAAAATGGAAGACAACAATCAGGGACAATCTGTCCCCAGGACGCCAGAAGATATCCCAGATGAAGAAGGAGCAAGCTTGAGAACCAAACCCTCTGCCGAGACAAGGGAAATTAAGAAATTAAGAAAGAAGCAGCAGAGGTTGTTGGGCACTATAGCCAGACTCCGGCAACAAATTCGAATGTTGAAAGCCAGTCTGAGAATACAAAAGACCGCAGGGAAAAGGAGGAGGACCACGGCAGCAAGAAATCCGAGGACAAGAACCCGTTTTGTTGGTCAAAACCCCATCAGGAGACCTACTGCCGAGGAACAATCTGCTGTTCCAAATAATAATGAGGAACAGGGTGCTGTTCCAAATAACATGGAAGAAAAAATAGAGGGATAGACTGCTGTTCCATCTGACCCTGAAGAACGGATGGAACAGCAAGAGGCTCCAATGGCAAAAGGACCACAGCAACCCTTTATTCGTGTTAAGAAAGAAACAGAAAGCAAAGAGGTCCAAACAGAAGCACCACCCTCGGGGGTAATTCGGGTCCTAAACTCCAAGCAACGTAATAGAAAGGTCCAGGTTAAACTTCCAGCCTCTACGACTTTGTGGAAAAAGGATCCAAAAACCAGGACCTTGAATAAAATGATGAAGGAAGCTCAGCAAGAAGCTGAGCAGCTGCGAGAACAGACAGTCCCCAAGGAAAGATACGAAGAACTCCAACAGCAACTTCGAGACATCAGTCAGTCCGAAAGCCAGGCCTTTGAAGGATGGCAAAAGGAGCAGGAAAAGGTTGCTAAGATAACTCGTCAATTAGATAGTGTTGTTAAGCAAATGGACACCGTCTGTTCCTTATATAATGACGTTTTGACTTGTAGGGCCCCTGCTAAAAATTATGCTTTGGTTTTGCTTGAACGATATCTGAGATTAAAAATAAAAGTCGTTAGGGCAGGAGCACCCATCCACATCAACACTGTTAATGATTTTATAGACTGTTGCAAGCACTATGGAGTTAAGGTTCAAAGGTTATTATGCGAGTTTTACCTGCACAACCTTGTGCTAGACCAGGAAACTGATTTAAATCCTGGCCCTTTTGTTGGCGATATACAATTCCAAGCCTTTATCTCATATGGGGTTAATCAGCTGAAGTGGCTCAAAGCTTACAACACCTTCCAGAGACAAGAGAATAGCTTAGATTTATGGGTACGAGCTGAACCTAGAGACCCAGTGACGATATGGAGAGAGAATAGGAGTCTTATGAGGATCCCAGGTGTCATTGAGATATTAGGACCCATGCACGAAGACTTGATCCGAAATAGTCTGGAATATTTCCTGACTATTAAATACCTTTCCATCGATGCTGCAAAATTTCGATACCAGACCTCTAACCCAAACATCCAGCTCAGGGAACCATTCAAATATGAGAATTTTGAGCTGGCTGCCAGCCGATTGAGCCTCTATGGGGAACGGATTCTGCGAGCAGGGCCATCCTGGTTGGGGTATCGATTTCGCAGTCCAATTATTTGGCACCCTGCACCCGGATATCAGGCATTATATGAGATGCCTGCAGATCAAATAGATCAGTTCTTTGAAAATCTAGTTGCTCATCACGGGTGTCGGCCTCCTCGCGAGATCCCTTCTCTGGCCTATTCTCTCATCGCCTTGCTTGTTAAATATAATGTTTTCATGAGGCCATGAAACAGGGTAAGGAGGGGGGTGTGTGGAGCACTTGGAAGGTATGCTTTTGACAAGCAATCTAGTGGTTTTTCAATAATAATTCTAACCTTTTCTGCATTATGAATTCAAAGAAGATAAAGGATTTTGATAAAATGTGCGAAAGTAGACAAAGGAAGCTCAAGTACTAATAATTGACGTTTTTCTATGCAGGAAGATGTGGAAGCAAAGAATTGTCGTTCAAAAGCGAGAAGCAAAGGGAAAATAACTGTTGTCCCTCCAGCAGGGAACCAGATGCAGACAAGATCAAGCAAAATTAGAGCCGAATAGCCCAGGAAAAGAATGCAGGATACCGAGTTGGCAAACGCAAGAAAGAAAAGAGAAGAATTAGATGATTAGCGAATCCCTCAGGATCTTTGATCCTGAGGGATCGCTGCTTTAACTTATCTTTGATTATCTAGATACCTCCGTCATTTCTTTTATATAAAGGCACCACGCCATTGAGCAAAGAGACGACTGTTTTTATAATTCTAAGTTTCAGAACAAACTATGATCATTAAGTCTCGCTGAGACCTGATTTTGTTATACTTTTGTTGATGCGATTAATATAAAAGACTTGGTGTTCATTTCGTCTCTGCGTCTGGAGTAACCTAAGGCAGTGTACCATTGGCAGCTAAGGGCCCGGTTCCGAAGGACACTTGCTTTTGTATCATTATATGGTGATTTGTGTGTGGTTTGTTTATCTTTATTATTTAGTAATCTGATACATTTTTTCATGTGATATGCTATGCTCTGTTATAATCAATATCTGAATGATTTCTTCATATAATGTCTCAGCACTATACAATTGAATCTATTCAAGGCTGAATTGCATCTTTAATCAGTTATTTCTATAACAGAATGGTGGTATGAATGTTATTGTCACTAGATCCATGTGAAATGTTATTTGGAAGACTTGAAAGCAGTGTTACTCTGTTTAGTATCATTCATTATCCTCAGATTGCTATAATAAGATAGAATATGTACATATAGGTGATGGTTGTTGTTCCATAATTCGTCAAGGATTGTTGTTCCACTTTGTCACTGCTGTTCCATTTTATTACTATTGTTCCATTTTACTACTGCTGTTCCATTTTCCTGTTGTTCCATTTTATTATTGTTGTTCTATTTACTGCTGTTCCATTTCCAGTTTGTTGTTCCATTTTACTTTCTACCGTTTCATTTACCAGCCTTTATTTTTTTGGCGTGAGAGAAGGCCTAAGGCTGTAGTGAGCCCCAGCAAGATGCTACTTAGCTCCTAGACCTATAAGTCCATGCTCTAATTCACTCTCTTTATCAGTTTCTAGAGGGATGGGTTATTGCTTCCGTACCCTTGACTGATCAACTGTCTTGTGTGATTCTATCTTTTGTGTTAGTTTAGTTACAGCTTAGCATCTGTTTTCTTTCAAATCTTTTGAACACTATACTACTGAGCATTACTCAGACAAATAGCCTCGGATTGAGCTACTCTTTGCAATAACAAAACGTTCCCGAATTGACTTATTAATGTGGGATAGTTAGAGGTGTGAGAGACCCTAGTTATAGCTCTACACCAATGAAGCAATTTCCATTGAATTCCTAAAAAATTTATAGAACGAACAATCTAAGAGGGAGGCAAATCACAGTGATAGATGTGGTGATAGCTGAAGTGTCCGGATTACCAGCAGAAGGACCCATATGGGCTAATAAAAGATTGAAGTTGTAGGATGCTATTGTAGTCTTTAAGGATGAGGGACAGGACCTAATCATGAAAGGCAAAGGAGTTCTACCATCATCTCTTGAAGAACTATGGGGAGAGCTAGCCATAGTTGTCAAGAATTACATCACATGTGACGAGTGAAAATATGTGGCAAGGTTGCGTCAACTTAAACTCTTACCAGTTTTCAAACAAAAATGTTCTGTGAATTTGCCTACATATTTTCATTTCTTATTGCATGACACTGCTCGAAGCATGAAAAGGTCCCAACATATAGAAATGGTCATGAGCCACCACTACTTGATTACGCTGATAGTGAGTTACAAGCTTTCCCAACAACAATCAAGTTGAGAGGAATTAGTGTTTTCCATTAAAGGGGGCCTAGTTGTGCCTGCACCTAACCTTGTTCCAAAAAGGAAGAGGAATACCCTTACAAAAAACATTCCCCAAAAGTGCAGACATTCTTCTAAGCCGAGGAAAAACTTAGGAGTGGCCAAAAACCCCCAATGCAGTATCAACTAGCCCATAGAATTGTCTAGCCTGAGAAGTGAACAACAGTTGCAGATAGAAGGCCAGGATAACCCTGAGTAAGACCATGAGGAAGAATCAAGGCATTGTGGAGAAGAAGAAAAAAATGAATCATAACTCCCCTCAACATCAAGTCCCCCGGGTGATTTACTGCATGATATCGAATTGGCCCAGATTTTGGCCAATATGGATGATTTCATAATAGCCCGAAAGCCCACTCAATTTGAACATTGGAGCAACCCAATCTATAGAGAACTCTGGCCACGATAGAATTATAAGTTGTGAAGTAGAAACAAGGGTAGAGGGTACTCAAGGAGAGGTGAACCAACTTGGTGATATGCCTCTAGGAGAACCCAGCGAGGTAGGCCTAAATGAAGAGAATGTAGGCCAAATAAGAGAAATAGAAACTATCTCCTTGCAAAAATACCAAGAATTACAGAGGCAACTTTGGGACATGAATACATTAGAAAGTGAGACCTTCGATAAATATCGAAAGGCAAAGGAAAGAATTGAGAAAATGAATCTTAGATTAGAGAAAGTCATGAGTCAAACAGACACTATTATCTCAGTATACACTAATGTCTTGGGATGCAGATCTCCTGCCAATAATTATGCCTTATTTTTACTAGAAAGATATTTGCAGTTGAAAATCAAAGTCGTAAGGACTGAAAAACTGATAGAATTAAAAACAATTGAGGATTTAATAAACTGTTGCAAACAACATGGGGTAAAATTTCAAAGATTGTTGTGTGAATTTTACCTACATAATTTTGTATTAGAGGAAGAAATCGAAAAGAACCCCAATCCTTTTTTGGGGGATCTGCAATTCCAAGCTTTTATTTCATTCATTGTAAATCAACTCAAATGGTTGAAGGCTCATAAAATTTTCCAAAGGCAGGAGAATGGACTCAACCTTTGGGTCAGAGGCAAACCAAAGCACCCGTTACAAATGCTAGCGAATCACAAAAGTCTGATGAAAAGGGAAAGAGTAATCAAAATTTTGGCGCCTGTTCAGAAATACATTGTCCAAAAGGGGGTAGAATACTTCCTCTCCATTCAGGAAATCTCCTTGGCTGCAACCAAGTTCAGGTGGACAATCTTCAATAGCAATGTACAGAATAGAGAGCCATTTAATTATAAAAATTTTAAATTAGCTACATAATGCTTTATCACTTATAGCAATCTCATCTTAAGAGAAGGTCCTTATCGGCTAGGTTGTCGGTTCTGCAGTCCTATTGTTTGGTATCCTGCTGAACGGTATCGAGCTATATATGAACTGCCTGAAGGATAGACAGGGCACACCCTTGATCTCTTGGCCAAGAATCATGGTTTCAAACCGCTTTACGACATTATTTCTCCAGCTTATTCTTTGACTGTTCTGCATACGAACTACATGCTTTTCACGAGGACATGAAAAAGGGTAAGCAGGGGAGTATGTTGAGTCATGGAAAAGGTATGCATTTACTATTAAAATCATTATCCTTTTCCTTTATTCTTATCCTTTCTATATCTCAATGCACTAATCTATTAAGGAATTACGGTATGAAATGAAGGAATTATCTACAGCTACAACTTAGCTAATTATTACCTTCCTTTATGCAGGAAAACAACAAAAGGGACAAATGTTGTTCCTTATGAAGGAACAACAAAAATCAACAAGCTAAGAAAGGAATTTCGTGGTTGGAGATAAGGCCAAAAGCAAATCAACAAAATCAGCACAAGAAAGGAAATGAAGTCTGAAGATGGAAAACTATTGCGAATCCCAAACTATTGCGAATCCCTTAAGATCGAGAGATCCTGAGGGATCACATTTATCATTTATCTTTTTATCCTTTCCTATTATAAAAGGATATGTTTTGTAAGAGGGAAGGGGGGAAGAAGAAATTTATGTATTATTGAAATTGTAGTTGTAATTACAAACTCTCGCAGTCAAGAAGAACGCAAATATATTGTAATGCTCATTCAGTTTGATGATTAATATATAAGTAAAGTGGTTGTTCCCTTGCATTTCCTGAAGTAACTTAGCAGTGTTCGCTGGAGGCTAAGGACCCGACCTCTGGTGGATTCAACTACTTTTCTTGTGTCATACATTTCCAATTCTCGCAAGTGTGATGGTTGATATTATTCTTGCTTTCTGTGATTTTATCGCTTTGCTATTTGTTATTTTCCAGTGTTAACATAATCTCTTTACTTTATATAATTTACAATATTGTCGTTGATTCAGTTTACTTTCATTTCACATAAAGTTACTTAGATAAATATTCCGCTGATATAATGAACCGTAAAGAGTATTAACTATCACTTTTCAAACTCTCAGATTGATATCGTTTGTTGTTTAGATTAATTATTGAGGACTGGGTTTGATTTAGATTAAATTAGTTAAAGAGGGATGAGTTATCACTATTGTACTCTCAACTGATATTGTTGTCGCTTTGATGACTATGAGATTTGATTTCATTAAAGGATTGAGTTTTATTTAAATTTCAATTGGAATTTACTAGGTGTATTCATTTACTCTTGTATTTAAAATCTCTATATTGTAATTTAGGAAACATTACTCTATGAGTTAAATAACAGCCATGTATTTCGTAGACTCTTGAAATAAGAAGACTTGCCTAGATTGAGAATTAATGTGAGGATAATTAGGAGTTTTAAAAGCACATTTTATCAACCAAAACGTGTTCCAAGACTTCTCTTCCTATCTCCTTTTCCATATTCTACGTGGCTCAAATAAGGAAGTAGACACAAACGCAAACCTCACATGCCTCCTCCCACAAGGAGCCTTAAGAAAGAATGATGAAGAACTTATATGGAACCTGATCCTATAATCTAGAGTAAATATACACCTATGTAAGGAAGAGGAGAGTTGCAACTAAAAGGAATTCTAAATATTGTAATGATGGTTGTTTTGGTTTTTGTTGAATCGGTTTTAAAAAATTAATATAACCATTATAGTTAATATATATATATGTGTGTGTGTGTGTGTATCATTGTGTGAATTTTTATAGCAGCCCTCTACTTTGGGATTAATATTATTCAAAAGATTAGGCATTATAGTGTTATATCTGTTTCATTCATTGGTCATCCAAATTAAAACAAAAACCCCCAAAACAATTATCTTATATGCTCTAGCATTGATAGCTGATCACTATTATCTTAGAGGTACAACATCATCCTCACGTTGTTGCCAAGGATTCAAATTCAATTAAGTTTTTCTAGGAAAATGATATTCATTATATTCCTTTAAGGTGATTAAGGGTCTAGAAAGGTTAAAATATTTCACCTGGCGACTCCACTAGCCCAAACTGACACCTTTTAAGCACACTAGATATCATTCAGAATTTGAATTAGTTAATCCTCTCTCAAATCCTTAAAAACTTCTAAGAAAAGACAGTATTAAAAGGAGACATCAACCATATTCTTCTTCGTCTTCAACCTTGCAGTCTGAAGAGTTAGTATCATTTGATCCTTTTAGTAATATTCCATCTGATCCTAACTTGACACAAATACCTCATAGGGTTTCTGAGCTATTAGATAGGGGAGTTGATTTAGATTCAGCTTTCCCCATTCATTCTTTTGAAAAGCATCAAGATCCCCCATTACCACTAGGATCACCAAAAATTGAGTTTAACTTGGGTGTTCATTTACCTGAATGCAAACCCACAGATTTCGTATCACCTACCACTTATCCATTTCCTTCCACTTCTGAACGACTTAAAGCTTCTACCTCTGAACCACCTGAAGAGACCACCTCTGTATATAAAAACCACTCTTTCAAACAAAAGAGGGTATTCCTTCACTGGTCCTAAAGTTAGTTCTTAAGACTCCTTTAAAGTTATTCAGCAGATCCCCTCCTCCTTCACCTCCACATAGTCACACACCACATCAATCACCTTCTTCTTCCTCTTTTTCATCTTCTTCTTTTTCTTCTTCTTCTTCTTCTTCATCTACACAAACACCTCTTACACCACCTTCTACTATGGAATTCCAAACTATTGTACATGCTAGATATGCAGCTTTAGTATTACCTGCTAACCTCGATGCATTCCCAGCTCAATACTTGAAATAGCTTCCCAGCTATAATGGAGAAACTAGTCCCACAGTTGAGGACCATCTTCAAGCTTTTCTATACTTTGCTGACAACATGAATATTGACCAAGAAAATGTTTACATGAGATTGTTTGTATAGTCACTCAAAGGAAATGTAAGAATCTAGTTTAGGAAGTTACCTGCAAATTCCATTAGAAATTGGGAAGAGCTTACAAACATATTTAAAAACCAATGGGGTTTAAAGAAATATCCTCTTCACTTTCTAACTGAATTTGAAGAACTTAAAAGAAAATTCCATGAACCTGTGTCAAATTTTATCAAAATGTTCAATAAACTTTATCATAAGATGCCTCCTAATTTTAAACACCCTGTAGTAGCAACTAATTCTAGATTTTCTAAAGCCTCCGATGATGATTTTGTTGTAATGCTAAGAGAAAGAACTTCAAGAACTCTTGAATATATGAAAAAAAATGCTATAGAGGTGGAAGCAAATAGGGTTCCTTCTACTTCCTTGAAAGCTAAAGAGGAAAAGGCCCAAAGAAAATTCATATCTATTCAAGAAGCCTCTAGTTCCTCTAGTTCTTCTAAGACTAAAACTAAATATTCTAAAATAGATGAAATAAATTCTCTTCTTAGAGATATATCTAATATAATTTCCAAGATTGAGACTCAACCTAGGATAGTTCAACAAATAGTTACTAGACCCCAAAATCAAAATCAAGGTTAGTATAGAAGGAATCCACAATTAAAACTTCTTCAGAGACCTAGTAATGATCAACAGGTTCCCACTCCTCTACTAATATATGACCAACAACCTGATGAAAATACTATTACTATTACTGAAGATATCAATAGCATGGATACCTCTTCTAATGAAGCAGTTATGATTCCTCTCTCACAACAAAATCAAGTTCAAGAACATCAAGAATCCTCACAGGTTTCTAAATACCATGCCTTCTCTAAATTTCTAATTGTACAGTTGTATATTAAATATCATCTTTGGCCTAGACCTGGCCGTGGAAGACCTCCTAAGGAGACTCCAATAATTGAACCTCGTACCAAAGCTGTTGAAACTCAAACAACTGTTATTCGACCATTAAATCAATCAATTGATACTGCTCAAAATGATAAAAATGCTTTGACTACATTTAATGTTGAAAAAGAGTTATAAAGAGTTAAAATCCCAATTCCACTTTCATAACTTTCCAAAAACCCTCAGTATAAAAATCAAGTCTCCAAATGGATACAAAGCACCTCGGTTGATGCTAAAAGTGACATCATTAGTCTGCAAGATAGAAAACCAGTAGTTTTCTTTGGTCTTAGCTCAGATATGATAGATGAAATAGTGCCTCCTTTCTGTGTAACTCTTAAGACAAATGATTCCATGTTATATAATTGTGTGCTTGATTCTGGAGCATCACATAACCTCATGCCAAAAACTGTCATGGACCATTTGAAGCTTGACATAACTAGATCCTATCATGACTTGTACACCTTTGATTCTGAAAGGGTGCCCTGCTTAGGATTGGTTAACGATTTAGTAGTCACCCTTGCCCAAATTCTAGTGAAAAGTGTAGTGCTTGACATAGTTGTCACAGATATCCCTCCCAAATTTGGAATGCTCCTTTCTAGGTCTTGTTGTGCAAATTACGAGGAAGTCTTCAGATGTATATGTCTTATGACACTATTCTAGTTTATGGGGGAGAACAACTAAGGTTATATAGAGAGGTAAGATTTCTACACACTATTTGCAAAGCTGACCAGCCAAGGAACCATCCCATTTATGCAATTAATCAGGATTTTGGTTGCTTTCAACTCTCTTTAAACCAAAAACATGAAACTCAAGTTAAAATAGAAGATGTAATTGAAAATACGTAACCAAATCAAATTGATGTATGGAAACTATTTTTTGATGGTTCTTGTACAAAAGATGGAGTAGGAGCTGGGGTAGTTTTAATTTCACCATAAAAAAGAAAATATCACCCAATCATGCAAACTCGACTTCAAAATTACAAATAATGTGGCTTAATATGAAGCTTTCCTTTTGGGACTTCAATTAGCCAAAATCTTTAAAGTTCAAAACAGAAGTGCTTTTACTGATTCATAACTTATTGTCAAACAAGTGAGAAATATTTGCCAGACTAAGCATCCTATAAATAGGTCTTATCGATATGAAGCTTGGGATTCAATTAAAAACTTCTTTGATGCTTTTAATTTGACTTATATTCCAAGAGATCAAAATATCTATGTAGATGCCTTAAGTGTTTCTGCTAGTTCATTTAGAATCCTTGATCACACCAATGTACTCTATCAAATACAAGTCAGGTATAGACCATCCATCCCAGACAATCTAAAACATTGGAAGATATTTAAAGATGATGAACATTTGAAATCTTTTCTGCATGTTATAGATGATTTTTCATTTCTACAAATTGATGAAGATAGAACAAAAAATGATGAAAATACAAATGGAAATGATACCTCAAATTTCAATTCAAAAATTCTTAATCATTACATTATTCAATTGCTAAAAAAATTATTCCCAAAGGCCTCATTCCTTTAGAAAAATTGTTTGATCAAAATGATGTCCTCAGAAACCCTCAGTCCATTTCTTCACAAGATGACATAGAGGAAATTAATATTGGAACAAATGATGATATTAAGAACATCAAAATCTGTGCATCTCTACATCCTAAGATCAATGCTCAATATCTTAAGTTACTTCAAAATTATAAGAAACTTTTTGCATGGACCTATGCTGATCTAAAAACCTATGATACTTCATTAATACAACATAAGATTCCTTTTATGCCAGAAGTAGTTTCTTATCAATAGAAACTTAGGAGGATCAATCTAGCTCTTCTACCAATTGTAGAAAAGGAAATTAAGAAAATTCTAGATGACCATATCATTCTCCCTTTTAGCTATTCTAATTTGGTTGCAAACTTAGCTCCTGTTAAAAAGAAGAATGGAGAAATTAGACTTTGTTTGGACATTAGAAATTTGAACAAGGCATCATTAAAAGATAAATATCATTTGCCCAAAATGGATTAGTTACCTCAAATGGTTTCAAGAGCACAAAAACGTTTTATTCTTGATGGTTTTTCAGACTATAACCAAATAAATGTTGATTCAGCAAATAGATAGAAGACAACCTTTACTACATCCTCGGGTATATTCATGTATGCCAGAATTCCATTTGCTAAATCAATGCTGGAGCAAACTTTCAAAGAGATATAGATGTAGCTATTGTGGGTCAAGTAAATAAATTTGTTGTCATTTATGTTGATGACATAACTATTTTTTCTAAATCTGATCAAAAACATCTAAAGCACTTGATGAAGGTTTTTGACAGGTGTAGAAAATTCAGAATATCATTGAATCCTAAAAAGTCTCTCTTTGCTATCAAAGAAGGTAAACTACTGGGCCATATAATTTCAAAAGAAGGAGTAGTTATTGATCCCATGCATGTGTTTTCCATTCAAACATTTACCTTACCTAGAAACAGGAAGGAGATTCAAGCATTTCTAGGCAAGATTAATTTTTTAAGGACCTTTATGCCAAATTATGTTGAGATTGTAAGAGATATAACCGACATGATCCAAAAGGATCATGAAGTTAAATGAATTGTCTCTTCCAAGCATGTGTTCGATAAAATCAAGAAAGCTATCTCTGAAGCTCCCACCTTGGCCAACCCTGATTACACTAAACCATTTAGTATCTTTTCCTCTTCCTCGGAAACAACCCTTACTATTGTTCTATTACAAAATAATGAAGATTCCCATGACCAACCCATAGCATTTTTCCATAAAGTTATGAGAGATGTTGAGCTTAACTATGACATAATTGAGAAACAAGCTTGTGCCCTTATTCAAGCCCTGAAATCATTCAGGTTGTATGTCCTACATTCTCCTATCACGGCTTATGTTCCTCAAAGTGTTGCGAAAATTGTTTTAACCCAACCAGACACTGATGGAAAGGGAGGTAGATGGATCTCTCAAATTCTGGAGTTTGATCTAACTATCAAAACTACAAAGCTGCTAAAAGGCCAAGGATTAGCTAAGCTTCTAGATAAATCCAATTGTAAATTTCGCGGAATCAATTTTGTTTTAGAGATACAAGGAAATAATTCGCAAGAACCTTCCCTTCATCCTGAAGAGAAGAATCCACAAGAACCTTTACTTTCAAATCAGATCAACCCTTTAAACATTGATGAGAAATTTATGTTGTCAGATTGGTACCAAGACATTGTAAATTTCTTGATCCATTTTGGATGTCCAATATCATTCTCCAAAAGCCAGTGTGAAATTATCAAACTAAAATCAGTCAAGTACTATATCATAAATGCAAATTTGTACTGGAAAGATTGACTAAATATTTTGTTATTATGTTTAACAAAATCAGAAACTAAAGAAATGATTGACCAGTTTCATACAGGATTTCATGGAGGACATTATGCTTGGAGAGAAACAACATATAATATATTAAGGGGAGGATTTTATTGGCCAACATTGTTCTTACAAGTAGGAGTGAAGGTCATAAGTTGTGTTCCTTGTCAGATGTTTGCTGGTAAACAAAAATCAGCAGCTCTTCCACTGGTTCCATTGATAGTCCCAGAAGCTTTTAGCCAATGGGTATTAGATTTTATTGGAGAGATTCATCCCACTTAAATTAATCAACATAGATGGATCCTCACTGCAACAGAATACTTCACTAATTGGGTGGAAGAAATTCCATTGAGAAATTCTATTGATTCAGTAGTAATCAATTTTATTTAAGAGAACATCTTATCTAGATTTGGTTTCCCAACTCAAATTGTCACTGGTAATGCATCAGCTTTTTCTAGTGTTGAAATGATTTAGTTTTGCTAGAAATATCAGATTCTATTACATCATTCAACTCCATAGTACCCACAAGGTAATGGCCTTGCAGAATCCTCCAATAAGAGTTTGGTAAAGGTAATAAAAAAGACTCTAGCTGATCATAAAAAGAGCTGGGATTGTCATTTAATTTATGTAGTATGGGAAAACAGAATTAATCCAAAGAGATATATTGGTAAATCTCCTTCCCAGTTAGTTTATGGGAAATATGCCATCTTTCCTACCAATTTGGCCTTCCCCGTTTTGAAATTTCTACAGGATTCAACAAATGAACATAATGATTTTTCAAGGAGAATAAATCAGACTATTAAACTAAATGAAAATAGAGATGAAGTTCAATACAAATTGAAAAAGTATCGGAGTCGGATGAAGAGCTTGTTTGACAGAAGAGCCAAGGAAAGGGATTTGAAGGAAGGTGATCTATTTATTAGATGGGCTTCCAGGAGAGAAGAAAAGGGAAAACATGGCAAGTTAGACAACTTGTGGTTTGGACCTTTAACAATTGTTGAAGTGAAGGAAAACAACACTTTTGTGCTACAAAATATTGAGGGGCTATATTCCACTTACCCTATCAATGGATGGTTTCTCAAACATTACATTCAGTACTGAGAAATTGAAGTAGATTTCATTACTACCATTGTAAAATTTTGGTTTCATTTACTTTTCAAAGTGTGATTTTTTACAGCAAAAGACTCCATAACCCGAGGAGAAGGCATGTGGATCTATATGTTCTCTACATTCTATGGAAGAAATCAATCCCCAGTGGGAGCCAATGTTGTAGCATTTTTAGGTTTTGTTAAGTTAGAATCAATTAGCCAAAAAAATGAAAATATTTAAAAAAAAATATTAAGCTAGGATATGGAAAAAAAGAATATTGAATAAAAATGTTAAGAAATATTTTGATAAATATGTCCATATCAAAGAAAATGTTAGAATATATGCCCTAAAAAATGAAGGCAAAAATAAAATGCTCGGTTAGAGAGTAAAGCAGAAAGCAATAAACTCTGAAATTGTGCAAGTCCAAGTGCCACTACTTTTACTTTATCATGCAAAATAATGGTTGTGTGTGGCATGTCATAAATTCCACAACCCATGATAGTCAAATAGTTTAATCTTGACTAGTTCATGCTTTAAATTTCATGTTTATAGTTAGAGAATAAAGATCTAGCCAAACTATTTAATCTTGGTAGATCAGTAGTTAGGTAGAGAATAATAAGAAGCTCATCAATTTAATCTAAGCCCTTGGATGTTATAAGATTAGAATTAGATAGTTTTCTTTTCAAAATAAAAAGGAAAGAAAAGGGTCTAATACCATAAATGCACCAAATTATATGAAGAGAAAATGTTTAGGGTAAGTAAATGGGTTGGTAGAAGAAAAGTTGGAGAAGTATATTTACCATGCTTAATCATGTATTTCAGTGTGCATGAGAAGTTATGAAAATGAAACGATGTTCAGAAGTTGATTTGGTTAACTTCCCCTCTTTCATTTCATTCCCCACTAGATCCTTACCAATTTTATTATCATCCCATCATTTCTTAAGCAAACACCCTTTTCCTTTCATTTTCACCCTTTCCCTTGGTTTCACAGATTTCCCTTGTAAATTCCCTAAAACCCATAAAACCCCTTTTAACCTAAGTTTTATTAAAACCTCACATTACTTAAAAAACCTCCATAAATTACCATTTTCCAATATAATAACTCTTTTAACACACCACCCTTGGTGTGGTTAAATAAACCCCATCATTGTTAACATTGGTCCCACTCCATAAACCCATCGCAATGTGTTTAAACCCGCTTTATTCATTAAAATAATTACAAATCCTTTGTAATTATTCCCAAGGCCTGTTAATCCCTATGCCTACTCCCTCCATGCATCTCGACTGCACGATAGCCATCTGATCACCTGCTCCCAAATCTAATAATCCACAGCCATATTGCGCACTCCCGATCTTCGATCTTTAAAGGCTCGAGAGCATGTGAGATTCGTGGTTTTCCTCGGGCCCCTGGTGGTTACCTGTGATTCCAATGTTAACTCACGTGCCCTCGAAGAAGACCACCTCATACCCAAAAGTGGTGTGATGAGCCTCCAAAACTGCTCCCCCACATACAGTAAAACCATCCACTGTTCACTTTGCGCCAAATTTTAAAAAGTTAACTGTTTACCCATTTAAACGCGAAAACCCCCACTTTTTCTCTTTTCGTCCATTTGCACAGTAACACTTGTATAACCCTCATGCACCACCCTAAACCTCTGCAACCGATTTAACCACTATTTACCTCTTGAAAATGCTCTGGATTCCATCGACAGAGCTTTCAAATCAAATGAACCCATTATGCCCCTCCCTGTCAACCTGTGTTTTCCTTAACAATTGTTGTATTTTGCATGTCATTAGAAAAAGACAGGGAGACATGATAAATGATTTTTATACTAGTTAAAAACCTATTTGTTCTATATTCTCGAGAAATTAATTCAAATTATTTTCCTGTACAAACATAAATCAGGTCTAAACCAAAGATAGAGCAGAAGAAATCATTTACACAATAAATGTTAAAATAGACAATTTACACAATTAAAAGAAAAAATAGAGGAGGCACATAAAACGTACAGTTAAAAGAAAAACAGATGATCAATATCCAAACTACCTGATACTGAGACATAAAAAAATAAATGATTTACTATTGAAATATACAGTAAAAACTTGAAATGTACAGTAAAAGTAAAAAGGCACGGTAAAGGATATTGACATGTCAATAAGGTTAAAGAGTATCAGATTAAAGTGTATCATATGAAATTTCATAAGCGAATATGACTTCCAGTGTGAAGATCAAACAAACAAGCAACTTAAAGGGAAAAATATCAAAGACCAAAGGCAGCAGAACCTAAATAATAGGGACAACAAGTAGGAGTTCAATAGTTGTCTCTATCTTCTTGCATGAAGATATTTCCTTTTCTTAGAATAAACCATTAAGGAGTTTAGGATATTTCCTTAGTTCTACTCTTATATAAATAAATCTCTTCTCGAGTTATTAAGGGTTCATTGTTCACCATTGAACCAAGTTGACCATTTAAAGAGAGTTCACCCGTGAAGAAGCATTTGTAAACATTTGATGTACTAGCTTTTCTAGATCCTTAATACAAAGAAAAGGATTCTGAATTCAGTTTTACATAGTTTGTGTTTCCTGTAAGTTTTTCTAGTGTTACACATTATGTTTTTCTTCATATTCTTTACAGAGATACCTAGGTAGGAATAATTGTGTCTCAATCTATTCCTATAAGATTCTGAAGTGATAATCATTAAAGAGAATGGATTAATGAACTGTTTGTTTAATTAGTTCCCTCTAAATCGATAAATCGTCACCATATTGTTGTAAGCATAAACATATTCTCTTGAACCTTCTCAATAGCAGTCAGAGGTTTTCATACTTATGATTGTTTAATTTTCTATCTGAAAATGGTAATAATCATATTTTGTTTTTTTTTTTCTGCTCAACACTATTCAAGATTTATCAATATGTGAAGTTTTACAGAAACCCTCTACTTTGGGGTTAATATTGTTTAAAAGGTTACGCATTACAATGTTATATCTACTTCATTCATTGGTCTTCCAAATTAAAACAAAAACCCCCAAAACAATTATCTTAGATTATCTGGCATTGATAGCTGACGACTATTATCTCATAGGTACAATAGAAGGCATACTTCTTCAACTAGTTCTCCAAGGTGATTCCATCACCATGTTGCATCCAATGTAATGCTACATCCATCCATGCTGCAACCATACTGCATCCATCATGCATCCAACCATGTTGCATCCATCACTATGACAATATCTTTGTCAACATCATATTCCAGCAACATCATACAACCCTCTAATAGTTTGAGATCTCAGCAATATTATACACTACAGCTCCATACATAATGCTAACAATTTAAGCCCTCAAATATCCATATGAAATTGACTATGATGTTATGGCTTGTGGCCTAACACATAGTCTTCAAGCAGCATATTCATTGTTCTTGTCCCTACACACAGTGACCTAGTAATCCTACAAACAACAATCACAAGCACCTCCTTACTCCATATTCTTACTGTCTTTAAATTGACCTCAGGAACAATACTAACATGCCCAAATAGTTATGCTTCCACCTACAACAATGTGACAATATCACAGATCCTCTACTGTAATGTAATTACCCTTTCTATGGTTTAGTTGTGGCATCTAAGGGTCCTTTCATATATAGATAATGGCTCCTTCAATTAAGGCTTTCATCGTTTATTTTCTACAACCAAGATGTCCTCCTTTAGGGCTATGACAAGGGTAATACTAGCCCTACTTTGGCAGTAGAAGAGGGCACACTTGAATCCACCTTAAACTCCTTGATTAGTAAAGAATGGAACCTCCTTATTGTTTTGTGACTAGGGCAAATAGGAGCCTCATCAATTTTCGGATTTAGGCTCCTAGACTAGGCTGTGTATGAGTGCCCCTTGAATGCCTCTAGACTCTAGATTAGATTTCTTCCTTGGGCAACATATAAATCTCTTCCTTGACTGTGTCTAGGTCACGCTAGAACACCAGCTCATGACAACATATAAATGCTCAATGACTGTGGCTTTAAGTAGCATATAGAAGGCCAGATATTGCTATGAAGATACTCTCCTTGACTGTGCCTTAGATGTCTTCTATGAATCCTCTAGGAAAACGTTTAGGTCACATAAGGATATCTGTATTTAGGGCAAATGACAATGTTAGAACTTCTCCTTGTTGCACTTATAGAAGCCCCCTCCATGACTATGTTGAGGTATTTATTTGATGGATGCTAGAGCAACATTAGGGATTCTTCATTAGGGCAGTGTTAGGGATTCAAGGGCAGTGTTAGAGCTTCTCCATTAGGGTAGTGATAAGGCATCGTTAGGGTAACATAGAGCCTAGGGCACTACCTCTAGATCTATCGTTCATCAAAACCCAAAATAGAAATGAAGAGAGATCAGAAGAGTGTGTGTCAAAATGACTTGAAGGCCACCTTTATTTATATTAAAACACTGAGGACAAGTGCAGGAAATTTGGTTGTTGGTTGACCTTCAAAAATTGTCACATAACACAAATAAATTCATATTCCCATGAATACATATTGGAATCATATGATCTTTAGATCAATCCTACACCTCTCAATGAGAGGAATCCACGAAAAATATTAGCCACCATAGAGAAGAGGACCCACATGGAGTTAGGCCCTAGTTTCCAATTTTCACACTCCCTCTCAACTAGGGAGAACTCCATATGCTAATCCATCTTCTAGTTTGTACTATCTCTACCATCAGTGCCCTTCACTGCTCTCCTCTTCTCTGCTAAACTATGAACAAGAAGAAGTTCTTTGTATCATACCATCCTCTACTGACCTGAAGTCAGTCCCGGACAAAAGGTAGTGTCTAATAGCACTCGTACTGACCTAAAGTCAGTCCCAATGAAGGGAGTGTGTCATACCACTCTTACTAATACGAAATCAATTCAAAATAAAGACGGTGCCTTATACCACTCTTACTGACCTGAAGTCAGTTCCAAAAGAGAGTGAGTTATATCACTCTTACAGACCAAAATTAAATTCCAATTGATCCTCGATCAATATAACCCTAGCATAGGGAGAATGATAGTTATATGATGCGTCCATCGATACTACTATTGCCCCTGTCCTCATTTCCCTAATCATTGGCCAGTTGAGAGGTACTTCCCATGACTCCCAGACTGCATGGACAATATGTCTCATCAGGAGAAGGATGAACCACTCATCCTACCTACATGTTACGACGGGGTATCTCAAGAGAAGGCTGAAACACTCACCTTGTACACAAAAAATCACTAGGGGAAGGCTGAACCACTCACCTTATGATTATATCTTGGTAAGAGAAGGATGAACCACTCATCCTCCCTACATAGCTAACCACTAGGGGAACGCTAAAACACTTGCCGTATGGTTTCCCATCGTTGCAAGAAGTACCCCCAAGCCCTCGAGAGCTGCTAGAGCTCAATTTCCATATCATATAGGACCCTTAAGACACAGTCTCTCCATGACTCGTAGTCGTTCCTAGAAATTCAAGAATTTGACCTTTCCTAGGGACTTCATATGAATATCGGTGACCTGCACATCAGTCCCAGAGTGATGGAAGCTTATTTCTCCTTGTTGTACCATATCGTAGATAAAGTGGTACCTGATGCCTATATGCTTGGAGTGATCATAGAACACGGGATTCCTCAACATTCAAATCCCCCTCTAATTGTCACAGAAGATCACAACGGTATTCAGCCCATGTCCAAACAGCTCAAAGGAGCTTCCACTATGAGATAGCTTCATAGGAGGCCATACTCATAGTTATCTATCTGGCCTCATTAGTGCTCAAAACAACTGAAATTTGCTTCCTGCTCATCCAGGATATTGAAGCAGAACCTAAAGAGAACCAACACCCATAAGTGCTCTTATGATCCTCCACACTGCCTGCCTAAACAGCATTAGAATGATCATGAAACTTCAAATTTCTGGTAGTGTATCTCAATCCATAAGAGATTGTGCCAGAAAGATATCTCAAATGATTCTTCGCATCAATCCAGTGAGGCTCAACCATATATTAGCTCAACATGCTAACTTCAAAACATCTATCTGGACGGGAATTCACTAGGAACATCAATTCTACTATGAGTTCACAAAACTCAAAGGCATTTCCAAAATAAGGTCCAACAACACTATTTCATAACTTCTTAAGGTTAAGCTCCATCAAGGTAGTCACGAGCTTGCAGTTCACCATTCCAAATCCGGAATCCAACTCCCTCTTACTTTTGTAAATGAGAGGGTTTGCACCTATGAGAAAGACGTCATCCTAATAAGGTGCTAGTATGAGAGGTCTATCATCCACAACCTTAAACCAATGGTTTGGATCGGCTTCAATCCTTTTAAATCTTAGCTTCATCAGATATTTGTCTATCCTTTCATCCAAACCCAGGGTGTTTTCTCTCAATCGTAGAGAGCTGCATACATGAGATTCACGGTCATGAATCTCAAACCCCTCGGGTTGTTCCACATCTGAGCTATTTCTTTTACATGAGGGGAATGGTACCCTCGTAAGATTTCCTTCAATACATCTCGGACATGTACCTTCATGCTCTTCTTGAATTCAGGCATCCCTGTCACCATATGTCTCATATCATGTAGGGCCTTACAATGAAGATGGGAAAACCTATGGTGCCATTGAAGATATGAGTCACACAACATGGTCCCCAATGGACTTCCTACAACTTGATACAAACTGCCAACCCTAAACTCAAAAGCATCTTTAAAAATTCTTTATCCACACACGTACCTTTACATCGATGAAAGCCACCTTGAAAACTTTGTCTTCCATTTCTAAAATGGACAACAGGTTCTTATTGAGATCAAGTACATAAAGAACTTCTTGTAACTGAATCACGCTACCCTCATTCAATTCAAGGGTAACATTCCCTACATCCTTTTCGGGATAGGTGACATCATCTCCAAGAATAATTGCCATGATTTCCTCCTTCTCTATCAAATTACAGAGTGCTTCCTAGTATTCAATGAAGTGCCTTGAAGCACTACTATCAATAATCTAGATTCCCAAAGAGTACAAAGGAGAAGTAGTGGAGAGGGCCAATATAAGATACTACTCCTTTTTCTTATCAGAAACAAGATTTGGTTCTTCATGCCTAGAGTTCCTTGCTTTCTTGAAGAGTCCATTGTTTCCTTTATGACCTGCATTTCCTTTTCCTTTGCCATTGTACCTGTCATTCCTCCGATCACTGAACATGCCCTTGGAATGATTGAGATCATCATCAAGTGATGTGTCCCTTCTATTCAGACACTACTTCACATAATGGCCAAACGCATTGCAAGAAAGGCATCTGCCTTTCCTTCCATTCTTAGATCTGGACATCCCATTGAAGTGACCTTAGGTAGGCCACCAGATGCTTCCACTGCACCATTATGATAGCCTCCTTTGCTTCAACTTCACACTTGGTGAATTTGAAGAGGGATGAGGAAGCCATTGAGCCTTTTCTGCTTTCCAACTGCTCGGTGATTGCATCACGATGTTTCATCCAATGCAATGTTGCATCCATCGCTATGACAATAACTCTCTCAACTTCATATTGCAGCATCATCATACAACCCTCTAATAGTTTGAGATATCAATTGTATTATACACTAAAACTCCATACATAATGCTAATGATTTGAGCACTCAAATATCCATACGAAATTAACTGTGATGTTATGGCCTACAACCTAACACAAAGTCTTTAGGCAGCATATTCATTGTGCTTGTCCCTACACATAGTGACCCAGTGAGCCTACAAACCAGAGTCACAAGCACCTCCTTACTGTAGATTATTCTTCTCTCTAAATCGACCTCGAGAACAATACTAACATGTCCAAATAATTATGCTTCCACCTACAACAATGTGACAATAGTACAAATCCTCTGCTATAATGTAATTACCCTTGCTACACTTTAGTTGTACCATCTAAGGGTCCTTTCATATATAGATAAGGGTTCCTTCAATTAAAGCTTTCCTCTTTTATTTTCTAAAGCCAATATGTCCTCCTTTAGGACTATGACAAGGGTAGCACTAGCCCTACTTGGATAGTGGAAGAGGGCACACTTGAATGCAGCTTAGACTCCTTGATTAGTAAAGGATGGAACCTCCTTATTGGGTTGTGGCTAAGGCAAATAGGAGCCTCATAAAGCTATGGATTAGGGCTCATAGAGTAGGCTGCATGTAAGTGCCCCTTGACGAAGTTTAGATTGTAGATTAGATCCTTTCCTTCGACATCATATAAATCTCTTCCTTGACTACGTCTAGGGCACGCTAGAACACCAGCTGATGGCAGCATATAAACCCTCATTGGATGTGGCTTTGAGTAGAATATAGAAGGCCAGGCCTTGCTGCGAAGATACTCTCCTTGATTGTGTCCTAGATGTCTTCTATGACTCCTCTAGGACAACGTTTAGGTCACATAAGGATCTTCACATTTAGGGAAAATGACAATGTTAGAACTTCTCACTGTTACACTTGTAGAACCCTCCTCCATGACTCTGTTGAGGTATTTTTTTCATGACTGCTAGGGTAGTGTTAGGGCTTCTTCATTAGGGAAACGTTAGGGCTTCATTTGGGAAATGTTATAGCTTCTACATTAGGGCAACGATAAGGCTTCATGAGGGAAGCATAGAGCCTAGGGAACTCCCTCTAGATCTCTCCTTCATCAAAACCCAAAACAAAAATGAAGAGAGATCATAAGAGTGTGTGTCAAAATGACTTGAGGGCCGCCTCTATTTATAGTAAAACGTTGAGGACAAGTGAGGTCAATTTGGTTGTTGGCCAAACTTCACAAATTGTCACATAACACAAATAAATTCATATATCCATGGATACATGGTGGAATCAGATGATATTTAGATCAATCCTACACCTCTCGACGAGAGGAATCGACGAAAAATATCAGCTTCCATAGATAAGAAGACCCACATGGATTTTGGCCCTAGTTACCAAATTTAACAGTCTTTGATGCAAAACTATAATTGTGTAAGAGAACATTGAGAGTGAATGCACATGCCTTCCAGCGTACATGCACCAACCTCAAACACTTGCAGTTTTATGGTTGTTTTTATAAAATTTAACATTCCAATTTTAGAATAGATTCCTTTTAGCCTTGAAAATATGTTATCCTTATTAACAACATGTCCCAAATACTACTTATTACTGTCCTCCAACGGAATCATTTAGATAAAAATTAGAGAATCACAAAACCTACCTCGAATATTTAGTCCTTCTAAACCATTAATAGCATTTCTAATATATTTTTATATGAAAAATACAGAAATGTCATCTTCTAGACTATTTAAAAAGGGATCTCACCAAAACCAAGGGTCCATCTCTAAATTCTTGAATTGTGATGAGTTCTCCATGTAGAGACAAGGAATCCTTTAAAAATTGTTCCACATTTATATTAAATTACCAATATATGTGAAGAAAAAAGCTAGACTCAAACCTTATTTTAATCTCCACAACTCTGCTCATGACTAAGCTCAAAACCAAATTTGCTATCATATTTTTCCCATTAGTCCAATCTATTAATAATTTAGAGCATCCCAATAATTGAAGTTTGAGAATTCCCCTATTTGTAGTAGATTTCATTAAAAGAAACAAGGCATAGAGCTCAGCTTGATTCTCAGTTCGATATCCAACCTAATATTTTATATTAATTTAATGGAAAAGTGATAGAAATAAAATGCAACCATAACAAAAATGATACGAGGTCCCTTGTCAAGCCCCATTAAAATAGCCCATGGCCCCTAAATATTCAACCACACATTCAATTAAAACCCTTGTAGCTTTGCGAGTTGAAATTTTCCCGTTTCCCGATAAGCACTACTTATTTGATGGGCCAGTTGCTTGGATGTGTATCTACTCCCTATAACATTGTTTTGTCCATTGCTAGCTAGATTCCCCACAAAACAAATCAAGGTCTTGTGACTCACAATAGAATTTTCATGACAACAATGTTCAAAACACTTCCCTAAGAAATCCTTACCCGATTGATTTTTTCGTGACTAGTCAACTGTGATATTTATTTCAAAACTAAATTAACTAAAGGGGAAAGGACAAAAAACGATCCACTATTTCAATAATAGACATAAAACCCTTGGCAAATGTACTTCATGTGATTCCAAGCTATCAAAACTAAGCTCAACATAGATGCTAGTAGAAGTTGACTTTGAAAGGAAACGAGTAATTTTAGTAGATTAATTGATGCATTTATAACTGATATCAGGTCAATATACATATAAACAAAGGTATACAAATGACATGGCAGGATTATTTAAATGTTGAGAAATAGGCTTCAACCTTATTTTGTGAAGTCATGCAAAAGAAACCTTAGCTTGTGAATCAAAAAATTTCCCAAGTTAGACCTTTAACAATAGTATGGCCAAAACTCAATCTAAAATAAACATGTTCTCAGATCAGTGGATCTAATGTTTTGTCATGTATAAATTCAAAA
This sequence comes from Pinus taeda, assembly GCA_000404065.3. Classification (NCBI taxonomy): domain Eukaryota; kingdom Viridiplantae; phylum Streptophyta; class Pinopsida; order Pinales; family Pinaceae; genus Pinus; species Pinus taeda. The sequence goes on from APFE030844373.1 coordinate 174,943, forward strand.
TTTGTTGAGCATTTGCAGGATAGAGATTTAAGAAATGGGTAAGTATAAAAACTAGGATGATGATGAACAATATTGTTTTAATGAGGATTAAGATTTACACATCATAGACAGTTTTGTGTATTGCTAGAGGCATTGTAATTAGAATGGTAAGAAATATCTTACTTCTTCACCCTTGGCATTGTATCTTCTGTTCTTGGAAACTTCATTTCACATTTTTTACTTGAGGATGCACATAGCCTATGCATTGATAGTTTTATGAGAAGGATTGGCTCGGGTCTTCTTTAGCTGCTCCCATCACCTCTCTTATTCATTTACCCCAACCAAATCTCACCGCTTCATAATATTTTCCTAATTCGAACTATCCCATGGACTCTGCCTCCTTTACAGCCATTCGTTCGGGTCCGTTGAATTTGCTATGTGGTCATTTTGAAAAGGATATGAAATAGGTTATCGACCTAGAAGGGACAGTGACTACTAGCAGTTATATTGGGGGTTCCACCTATTCCTTCCCTCGTGGCACTGAATATATACCATCCAACTGGGGGAAGTGCTTAGAGATGTGGCATACCAGTAATTGGTTAAGGCTCGCCTCCTGCAGTTCTGCTCTATATTTTTCTATTAACCAAATGAATATATATCATATTTCGTTATTAACCAAATGAATATATCCCATCTGACCGGGTAAGCACTTAGAGAAGTGGCATACCAGTAATCGGTCACAGTACACCACGTTAAGGCTCCCCTCCTGTAACTTGTCTCTCTATTTTGCTATTAACAAAATGTCATCCCGTTGATTTTCCTGCCCATCCTCCTTGGCCATACCTGTAGGAAAATGAAATTCCACATAAGAAGGTCAAAAACGTTTACCATATTTAGCATATTCTAAAAAAAATATTATTGGAATATAAGAAATGTTTTATTTTTTTCAAGTTATTTAAAGTTATAAACGTTTTGATATTTAAAAAAAAAATTGAATTAGCAAGCTATTTTTTTTCTCAATTTTTGTATCTTTTGATGTTTGCACCTTAAGAAAGATTTGATTCCTATGTCTTACTACTTGGTAGATATAGAGTTAAGATTGATCTAGATCTATATATATATATATATATATATATTATATATATATATATATATATATATTATATATATATATAGATATTATGGAGACAAAATGTTAAAAGATGACATCACAATATATCTACCATGGGAGAGGAATTCAATAATTATGGAGAAACCCTATAGGCCCATGGAAAAATTGCATGCGAAGAAAGGGGTGTAGAGTTTTTGAGTAGAGCTAGACGTAGTTTTTACGAAGAGTGAATGAGGTCTAGACAATGTCAGAATATCCTTGTCAAAATTCAAAATAATATTAAATGATAACCATAAGATTTTTATCCATGTGATGTATATTTTTTAAGTACATAGGCCGCACGGGGGCTTCTCTTAATGAACCTCTGACATATCACATGCGATCATGGAATATTAAACAATATCCTTAATTTGAGTACATATTGGAAAATACCTCTAAAAATCATATTATTTAACCCCCTACCAATATAAACCATATACACCTTCCCAATTTAAAAAACCCTTACTTTCACTAGATATTGTAGGTATCCATTTTTTCATTAACATTTTTTATGCCCCTTTATATTTTTTCACTAACTTTGAGCTCCATTTTTTATACTTGTCAATATAAAAACCCTTTACCCCCTATATATCCCCCAATATATTATGTCATTTTTCCCTCATTATATATCCCCTAATATGAACCCACGTATTATGGTATTGCTCCTACAGTGAAGCCCCCATGATAGATCATCGTCATGATAAACCCTTTGAAGACACACAACTACTCAACAAATATGTTTTTTCAGATGAGATGTTGGTTTCTTACTATCAAACCCACATGAAGGAGGAGGAGTTGGTGGATTATGCATTGGAGGAGGGTTTTTTCATCAAATTGTAACTAGCGCAAGGATTTTATCCATTCACATTTGAAATTTAGATCGAAAGGTCACCATACCTCGATTTTCGAGGCTACTAGGTCTTTAAAAATCAAAGTTAATAACTTGATAGGGCAACCATCCAGCGATTCAGAGGCCCTAGCCCCTACTCTAATTGTGCATTGTTTATGTGATTTAGATTTGGCCAGCCTAGGGCTATAGGCAATTTATGAGGGGCTGCAAGACTCTTCTTAGGGTTATCTAACTTTGAGTTTGATTTCCCTTTCATCTTAGAGATCAGAGAAATACATCCAATGTATTATGATTTTCTTAGGGTTCTTAGAAGTTTCGGAAGTTATGACTTTCTCCGGTTTGTTTTTTTTCTTGTTCTTCATCTTAAGTGCCATAGGCCTTGCACTCCTTGGACAAACTGGTGAAGGAGAGCCTTGCCTCAATGGAAAAGGAAGGTCAAACTGATGTTGAGAACACCTGAATCCATCTGCCCATTTCGAGAGTGACACAATTAAAAATTACTAATATAAATGACTAATTCATATACTTGTTGTACTTATTATTTGGTCATATTTTTATTCCTGCACTATAATAGTAATTTACATTAATCATTATTAATTTGTCACTTATTATCTAGTCATATATTTTAGTCCTTGATTAAATTAGTCATTTTAGTTAGTCGCTTTTAGTTTGGTCACTTATTATCTAGTCATATATTTTATACCTAAACTAAATTAGTCATTTAACTTAGTCATTTTTAGTCCACTCTCTTAAAATTTCTCAAATTTAGTAGTAGTTCACTTGAAATAATTGAAGTGACTAATGTTTTTACTAATTTCATCATTTTCTACTAGTAAAAACTCTATGTATTTCTGTAAATTGATCACCTATAGTACAATGCACAACTTACATCAATAAACAAATCCTTTCTTCATACAAGTTCCAACCTTTATAAAGTCTTATTATAACATACTTATAGACTTCTTGTTAAACTAACTTCATATTCCAAAAAGGAAGTCATTGCAAAATAATATCTAGCAATTTCTGGAAAAAATCTGAACAAACTAAGGATAAAAACAATCACTGAAAATCTACAGGAAATTTGCAACTGCTGGAAAATCTTCAGCCTTCAAATCTAAATTGGTTCATTATTGCCCATCCTCTACCTTGGAATCTGGAACGATTGAATTTGTTTTCACAAAACCGGCCACTTGTCCTTTCAAACTTGACTAACTTTATCAACTTTATCAACTAGTTGTCCCTTTTACCGCTATTTCAGAGCCAAAAAATCTGAAAATAATTGCATGTCTCTTGGTGTTTTCCACGTAGTTGATCAATAAATTATTTGTATTTTAGAGTTAAATCAAATATACGTGTTGAACCTTTTTACCATAGTCCTTTCATTCATCATCTTTAAATACTTCATCATTGTCCCAAAACATTTGGGAAGAAAATATTTTGAATAATATTTCGAAATATTTTTCTTAAATATGTAAATGAATTTCATAAAATAAAATTTGTAAATATTTCTTTGAATGATTTAATAAACCATCTTGTTGTTTTTAAATCCATGTCTTGTTTTTCCTTCTCATGGATTTTCAAAAACCATGCCTTATTTTTCTATGGTTAATAAAGTATTTTTTCATTTCCCCTTTTACTCCTGTAAAATATTTGCATAAATATTTATGTAAATTTCATTTTCCATGCATTTGACCTTTTTATATCATATTAAAAAACATATCTTTCTTCTCTATATTTTTTTTTTTTTTTACTCACTCACCCTCCTTTTACTTTCTGGTGTAACCTCATTTACTTTCACCTGTAAGTCTCCTTTAAATATCCTTAAATATATAACCTGTAAAAATCTCCTTTCACCTCAGTTGCATTTCACCGAGCCTCCTTCATTCGTAAACTTATTTCATAAACATATTAAATTTTCTTTATATTTTTTCCCGCCATATTTTCATTTAAATCAGTATGAATAATGGCTTTCGCGGGGTAGGTAGTCAGTGGTTTAGGAGGGGGAGGGTCTGAAATGAGTGAGTGGTAAGGTAAAACAACGTTTTGAGGGGGTAGGTTAAAAATCGAATATACAACCCCCCACCCTGAATGTCATCATTAAGAGTTGATGTAACATTAGGGAAATTTAATGTATGAAGTCACATTAGGGAAATCTAATGTATGAAGTCTCGGGTAGGCTCACAAATTTAGTTTGACTTTTTAATTTTGAAATCAAAATTGATTATTTGGTGAAAGCAAATTTGGTTCCAATGGTTTAGAGATTGGGTTGCTAAGTTATTTTTGAATTAATTTTGATATTTAAAATAAATAATTTCACACTTAGTCATTTTTCTTTTGTTTTCTAGTTTTGAGGAGCAAATTTAAACTTGTTTTATTTTTTGTTTTAGAAGTCAGTTTGAAGGACCAAATATGTTGTTGGAAAGCTCATTTTGAGCAATTTATCATGAAAACACTGCAGCATGATCAGAGCTTTTATATGTAAAAAATGTCCCAAACATTTAGAATTGTCTTGAGCACACGACTTCAAGAACTAAATGACTCCTTGGACAAGTAAACCTTCAGGCTATGACAAATAGTGATTCATGGGCTAAATTGACCAAAAATAAATAGTAAGCGGCCAACATCATTGATTCCTATTATAGGACATTAATAGCATCTAGGATCTAGGGATGTTTTATATGTGTAGGATTAGTATATTTGTCAATAGCCATCACCAAATATGCATGATTCTATATATACAATACCTAAAACTTAATCACTGTCTAATTAATAGTTAATATATCAAAATAAATATAAATATCCTCATTTTCTTTAAGTTTTATTATCTTTTATTGAAAAAAGCAAAATAGAAATAAAATCAACAACATAAATGTTGTTGGTTGATTATATTTACCTAAACCAGAGAAATGACAACACTTGCATTGCTGGCTTTATCTTCAACCTTTTAATAAAGGATAATTTGTATTCCTCTTGAATTATTGGAGGATTGGAAAAGAAATGTAGCATTCTTGCTTACAAATAGATGGTTGAAAAATAAAACATTAGCACAATTGTTGTTGATTGATAAAATTTCAACCAAAATATTTGAAATTTGATTACTTTAATTTTGCAATTTGTTTTTAAAAATAATATCCTACTTGTCTACATAGATGATATCCTTCACTTGTGTTGCCTCAACCAAGTCAGTAAATGGAAAATATAAAGGTATAGTTTAATTGAGTATTTGTAACTGGTGATAAATGAAAAAAAGTTAGCGTAGAAAGTATATGTTTTTTTCATATGATTAAAACACATTTTAACCCTTTATTGAGGTCCTAACACTTGATCAAGGTCTATACCTCATTTAAGTTGTTTAATTAACTCTATATATTTGATCTAATACAAACCCTTGTTACAAACCTCATTTAGTCACATGATAAAATCCTTAAAGACTCAAATAAGATTATGAAACTTACCTTGATCGAGGGTCTGTGAAAATAATTTTCACCCACCTCCCTTACGATAAAGTGAAACATAGGTTGATGGATTCATCCATATATATTATTATACTAAAATAATTATTTCTATATTTTTTCCATACTTATATATTAACATTTAAAATTAACTTTTATTGATTCAAATAAGGGATATATATACCCAAAAATCAAGTGCGAGATAGAAATATGAGAGGTGATGGGATTGATGCAAAAAACATGAAGTTTTAGCTAAGGGAAGTATCATCTATTACTATGCACATCCATCTCTAGTGAACAAGGCTAATATATGTTTAGCACTATGCATGATTAGAGGGTGATTGGGATGAAAGTTCACCATGGTTGAATCCAATAGGGGCCTTGTGATCCATTGCATAGAGAGGAAATATCCTTTTGATATAATCCATTATACTTATGAAAGTATGATAAACTATTTCTGATATCCCCTCACCTTATTATGGCATTCCCTTCTATCACTATCATTCTCCTCAAGTTTTCTTGTAAACCTAGTGATCATTTGAACATACCAGTTGGTAGGTTTCGACAAACAATTCTCAAGTGATAACATTACACAGTGTGAGTTGATAGTTTAATTTGATATTTACTATCACTTTCCTTAAGTTCACAAAATCGCATCTTGTCTTGTTTCGATGTGCCTCAAGCTTATTACAAATATTAAAGTGTTGCGTAGCCTATTTCTATTACAAGTATACATAACTCAAAATTTTGATAGAGGAGGTTGTGGGTGATTGTAGAATATAAAGGTGAAAATGAATGCTTTCCCATGATGGGAAATCCATTATTTTAGATAGACAAATCTACATATTGTGTGTAAAGTGATATAGGTTGTCTAAGGAACGAGACTAAATATGGACAATAGAAAACATCACAAGTGCATATAAGAAATAATGTAGAGGAAAAAATATATATGTGAAAAGAGCTTAATTATCTTTATTAAATGGTAAATATGTCATAATACTACATGCTGAGAAAATTCTTCATTTTTACAATGACGATGAACGATATTTATATTATCTATGGGTACTTTTTCACCTAGATTCATGCCCTTTTCATTATATTTTAAATACAATGGGCAACAAAACACCATGGGTGAATACCACAAATCATTATGGTAAAAACCAATGAATGGTTGTTTATGATAAAATCTAATTGTACAATTATATTTTTATTTTATTTTATTCCAACTTTCAAATACCAGAGTTTACCAAAAACATGGGCTTGTAAACCACCAATAGTAGAACTATTATTGACTTTGGTGATTCACCGACATTGACATATATCAATCATATCCCCCAAGAAAGAACAATTATCCATTGCATCAAATTCCTTCATCAAATGGGGAATCTTATACTGAATTTGGCTTTGAGTAAGCCACTTTCCATAGAGAAAAAGTTTTCATGATTTTACAATTTTGTAGATTTATCTACTTTATTGGTGAATATCCTTCACTTTGTTTTCCATTATTTGATCTATGTATCCTAAAACTTGTGTAGAACTCAATGCTACTCATTTCATTGCTTATACATGGAATTAACTTTTTGTTGAACATTCATGAACCTATTGTTAGAAGAATTGGATCAACATAACAATTTCGATACTTGATTTTCTTCTTCCTAAGCATGGGAGGAAGTTTTCCGTGAAGATGGAATTTGATGAGTAACATCCATGGGGTTTGCTTTCTAGAACCATGAACATGTTTAAAAGGTACAATGCAAATATAGTTGTGGATATATTTTTTATAGCCATGTTGAGAATATGGAAGGTTTTCTCCCATGTATGTGGATGTTTTACCTAGAAGTGTCAAATCACCCTTGTAGGTGAGGTAAATATGTCTCTAAACCCTTTTACAACGATGTCCACCTGCTTGTGCTCTTTAGAGAGATTTTGTGCTATAGTTGTGGTGGTCTAAGTGACTTGTTGTTCACTGTCTGACTAAACCATGGATAGGACAAACTGAAAATAGCACCATAGCCACAATCCTTCAATAGTACTACAGAGGTCTGCTCTTCTTTATCCCAGGTACAAAAGTAACATCTTTAAGGTGAAGAGGAGAGAATTTCTACATCTCAAAGGTGATAGGTCCAATTTCTATAAAATTGTACCTCCCATCACTCGACATTTAAATATGAATTTTGAGATATGTTTCCTAGAGGATACTAAAAAATTCATTGCACCTTGTCATATGGAAGAAGGCACCTGAATCCGAGTACCACAAATTCCCCATGACAATGTTGGCGATGCATGCTATTAGGGGGAACTCTAATTCGAATTATGAAGCATGTGATTCACCTCTTTCTCCTCCTAAAGGATTCTTGGTAGAATTCTTGTGCGAATATTTTGTTTCATAATGCCCAAATTCATGGTAATGGAAACATTTTATCTTACTCAAGCCTTTCTTCTTACCATTACTTTGGCTATATTAAGGTTTTCTCTGGGTATTCTTCCCTTTGCCCTTGTTCCCCATTCCAACGAAGGAGAAATTATATTCATCCTCACATTTGGATGTTGTCCCATCTTTGTTATTACTCCTTAATTCTTCTTGAACCAAATTGGAATACAACCTTTCCCAATTTGGTAAATTTTCTCTTCTATTCAAAGATTCCAGGTAGCTATGCCAGGATTTTCGAAGGCCTAGAAGAGCTAGGCTCACTAAGTCATCTTCTACAACATACACCACAACCCCTCCAAGATCATCAAAAACTTGTGTAAATCTGGAGAGATATTGTGGAATAGTATCATTCTTATGTTTCCAAGTTTGTCTTTCAAGGCCAATTTTCTATGGTCACTGTTAGTTTCGAATAGCTCAGTAATTATCTTCCATAAAAAATGGTGTTTCTTTGCCATGGATATTTGAGACCACATGGAAGAGATGGAAGATTGGATTGCTATTATGCCTAATCCTGGCCATACCAGAGGAAGAATGACCCTCTACAAGCAGTCTCTTCATTTGTATTGGGTCATGAAAAGGCTTATGGCAAAAGCTTTAGAACAGGTAGCCATGGAGATGGTTGAGATGGTTCAGAGTCTCCCAAATGTGAAAAAAGAATTGAAGGACATAGTCATAACCATGCTTCTGCAAGAAAAAAGACTGGAGGATCTGCAGCATCAGCTCATGGCAAGTGGAGTGCTGGTGAAGAAGGAAAAAGTTCAGCAAGCTAAGCCTGAAAAGCAGTGATCAAAGGCATGTTTTGCTGTTTTGGGATCTGTCTCATTTTTTGATTTACTGTAGGCATGAACTCTTTTGCTGTTTTTATATATAGGAAGCAGTATATAGGCAATAGTATGAAAATAGAAACAGAAACAGGACATGAAGTATGGTATGAACAGTTGGATACTTTCTATTTTTGTTTTGATGTGAAAAACTTTGGGTGGTCAAGATACCCGGTTTCCCTTCGGGGCGGGGTGAGACCACCCTGATGTTGTAAATATTCTTTTATGTTAATAGAAAAGGACCTACCCATCTTACAACAAAAAAAATATTTGAGACCACATGGTCTCTCACACCTTCTAGAATAATTCTCCTAGCCTTTGCAACATCCTTCTTCCACTGAGCTAGTTGTTGTGCATCAGATTATTGGGGTTTTGCAATGCAAGATTTAACATATTCTAACACACCATTTTCATTGAGCATTGCTTCCATTCGATCCTTCCATGCTATGAAATTTGAGCTACCTTCCAGGAAATACTCCAATCTCAGTCCATTGAAAGGTATTCTCCTAATCTTGAAGAAAAATGGTTGCATTAAAGCTGTAAAATTGAAATTCCTAAGATGCAAGTTTGAAGTATTGGTTCTAATGTGATTTCAGTAGTACAATACAATGTAGAAATTTGATAGAAATTGCAACTTCCAGAAATTTAAAACTGAAGAAACAAGAGACGCAATTCTACTCTACTAATTTGCAGAATGAAAACCACAATTTAGAACAACATGCATATAAATGAAATAAAAAAACCACAAATACACAATGATTTCTAGGGGTTCTCAGTGGGGAAAAACTCAAGCCTCTTTTCATTAATAAGTTGAATAGAGAAACTACTACAATTGTGAGTTCCAACTCTGAGCTCAACCTACAAAGGAATAATTATTCTCTCTTCTTAGTGAAAAGCTCTGGCCAACACTTCGCCAATTATTATCACCAGGCCTCCTATTTATTTGTGCAAATCCTTAGGAAATTAGCCCCTGAAAAAATAGAAATTTTCTCCAAATTGATTGAACAATTCCCAAGGATTGATATTTTGACTCATGTAACACTTGTACATAAAAAACTAGCCTACAATGGCTACTACAATATGTTTTCATCTTCACGTCATTTGAGGGACTCAAATTCCTTGCATGGACTAGCTATTTTAGGCTGATTGATGAGTTAATTGATATATCTTTGAGTTAGACTCTTGTTCCATTGCACAACTCACCTTTAGGTGACTTTATCAATAGTTAGATGTCAGTTAACTGAATACAACTGAAAATAACTGAACTCGATTACTAAAAATTAGAAATCACACATGCATACCCGAAATCCAAGACGTCTAACCCTGTTAGGGTCGAACCCTAACCCCCTTATTTATGTAATAGGGTCGGGCCATAGTTATAGTTAGTTAAAGAATCACAAAATCTCGTATTAATAATTGTAAGTGGTTGACTCACATTTAAGAAAGGGACCACAGTTAGTTTCAAATGCACCATTGTATTAAGAGAACCACGGTAAGGGCCCATGGTATTGTATGTGTTAATCCTATATAAAGGATAGAGACTCCCCATTGAGAAATATTGAGTCTTATTTTGTAATCGAGCTTTGCTCTGCTGGAGGTTGCCCCCTCGAAGAGGCAAGTGAAAATTGCTTTCATCTATGAATAATACAATACTTTTTGTTTTTCTCATTTTGTTCTGTGTTTTGGGTTGTATTTCTTCGTGTATTTGGTATTCTATATTTTCTCGCAAGTAAAGAGTATAACAAGTTGTATCAGAGCAATTTCCAGGGCCATTGATACCTCCATTTTTGGCAGAAATGTTTTTTAGGCTAGAGACATGTTCTAGTGTCTTTAAACAATGGGATCTGTCATTGAGTGCATAAACCTACATATTTGTGGAGGCATGCACGCAAGAAACACAATATGTGGTCATGCTTTTTGGACTCCCTTGTAACCCTTCTGGTTTCCCCTTTGACTAGTAGCACATTAGACAAAACCGCGCACAAACTAACTTCCACATACCCTCTATGTATATCGGAAGCCCCCTAGGCTCACCTAAAACCTTGCCTTAGATAAATCGTCAGTTGTCTCGCTGCTAACATACACTGAGAAAAGCACTTGAGGAGATTACTCACACGTACGATAGGGTAGTCAAGTAGTACGGCTCAGGATACGGTTGATCCTCCTTAATTAGTGCCCTGAAAGTTTGGGTCAAGTACTATTGTTGGACCCTTATGTATATTGTGATCTGTAGCACTTGACACTCCTTTGAGACCATAGTTCCCTCGACTCTCTGAAGATAGCCCATCATCTTATTTGCCAGATCAGATCTAGCAGTTGGGGTTCTATCATCGTCGTGTTGAAGCCCTGAAAATCGAGTCTACAACAAGGGGGGTACCCGCCCGATCCAGACCTTGGTTGGCAGCTCCTTATCCATTTGTTATAGCAGGTCCGACTGGGGATATGGGACCAGTTTCCCAATTTATGAGTGTGTGTGTGTAGAATTTTGTGTTTATGATCTAATGATTCCTAATTAAGATGTTCTAATTCTAAATTTAATCTAGTTCTATGCTATTGTATTCTAATAACCAGAAAACATCTAAGTCTATACTAACTCAGGGTGTAATTCTTCTATTATGCGATCTAAAAAGATTTCAAATAACAACTGGTAATAAATTTCATTCAGCGATTATGAGAAAAGAATTCAATAAAAATGAACCACTTCGTATAAAAAGTTAGACAACACAGTTGTGAAAAACATATTGCATAATGAGTTATTCATACATTAAGCATAAATAAATAGCTATCACCTTACAAAAGTGCCAAATGATAACTCAGGCATTCACGCATTAATATATAAACAACTAAAACTGAATATCACTTTAACACATAAGCATAAATGATTAAGAGATAAAAGTACCATTTATATCTAGTCCTACTCATGAGCTTCAAGAGAAAATGATTTATCTCTCCTTGATCTAACATCCACTAAGAGTACAAAAGTGCAACATCAGTAGCAGATATTAGATTCAAACATTAGCAAATCTTATTCCATTCATTCATCAAAACCTCCTCGGAGGGTGCAAAAGTGCATGTTCTGAGGACAAGTTTTTGACAAATTTCTGGACCCTTCTCTTAATGCATTAGAAGGGCTTAAATACTACTAACTTAAAACTAAAAATAACTTGTTACAAAAATTCAGGATGCGGTTTAAATGACCTTCCTTTTTCTAACCAAAAATAAAATAAAACTATTTCTAAAATTAAATATAACGTCTAACTATTTCTGTATTTTCTCCTTAATATCGCAAGCATTTAGCATTGCCTGAGAAGAGTCGGTCGACCAACTTCAGCTTATAATTTTGCTGTGAAATAGAATTAGCAATATCTGGCGCCATCTTTTCGGCAGAATTGATGATGTATTTGGGAATCATCTGCTGACTATGTGACTTTACCATGTATGCCCAGTATTATTCCCAATTTAACTTGATTGACCATGAAATTAATTCTGCCTTTTCTACCGTGGCCTCTTGCAATTTTTTAGGGTTTGTAGATAACTAAGTAATTGGAAGCTTTCCTTTTTTGAGCAATTTTCTCAGCGATGCGCGATTAGCGTTAGGCGCTAATAGCGCATTGGAAACTTCCTATGTTTCTTGATTCGGGCTTCCTTGACGCATTTGTTGCCTTTAGCGCCTTTTGGGAGATATAAAGCTCAAACTTTGTGAAGATAATGATTCTGTAAGCTCTTGACCTGAGTCTTAAAATGTTCATCTTTGTCATCGACATTGTCCCTGTATGTGAGAATTTGGGGCCTTGCTGCTTTCCAATGCAGGAATGAGCTAACTCTGTAACTGATGCTTCAGCCGACCTTGATGGGCCTGTAGTAGCTGCAAATCCCATTACCTTAGGATTCTCTTCCCCAAGTATATTAGGTGCGCCTTCCCAGATGGAAATTGGACTCCTGCCTTTCTTCCTCATAGTATCCTGCATACTGTCTTGTATAACCTTTTGTTCTTCGTTCTTGCAGTTTACAAATGAGGTGAAAGTAATGATAAAAATAATGACAGGAAAGCTTTAAATGCCAAAGATATGCAAAAACATGCCACCTTACGTGAACTGGCTCCTTGATAAACACAAAACCATATTTTATTAACAATTGGCATATAATTCATTAATTAACATTAAAACACGTGACCAGTTCTTGGTTTATGGAAAAAGATTTTTCTTGAATATTGAGCCAGGAAAATCTGCGATGGAATGATTCTGCGATTTGTATCGCAGATCGCAGCATCGTATTATCACATTATTGCTACATCGCATTATCGCTGCATCGCACGATCACAAGATCGTTTAATCGTTATGTGTATTTTATGTGCTTTTGTGATATGCGATATCGCATATCAGCGATTTTGAGGTTTTCCAACGTGAGTGTTCATTGATGCATGCGATGCAATGGAGTTTTGCGTCGCAATCTCGCATTTTTAGCTCATAATAAGGCATCCTATCATTTTTTTTTGCGCGATGCGATATTTCTTAAGGAGTGACTTTACTTCCTTTATCATGAAACTTAAGCTTTTTTAGATTTTTCAAAGGTATTTTCCTAAGTTCATGATGGTAAGATTTATCCAAAAGGAAGTATAAGCACTAATTGATTTTTTAAAATTTTTGACTAAGGGTCCCCACTTATTTAGTATTAGCAATAAAAATATATTAAGAGGGGGGTTGTTGGTGGCCACAACACATCGCAACAATCAAATCCACCAGTTGAGGTTTTACTACCACAGTAACATTCAGATCTAGCAGTTTGGGTTATGTCGCCGCCACAGTCCAACTCACACTCAGCAGTTGGGATTTCACAGGACGATTTGACCATTTGTGTAGTGAGGCTTGTGGCTCCTATAGTCTCAGCCCTATTTTTGTAGGACATTGGGCATGACCAAGTTTTCTGGAAATTTTCCACTATAGTATTGATCAGCATGGACGCAAAATCCATTCGGAGTAAGAAAAAAAAAATTTCTGAGGCCGTCCCTCGACGCTTACAAGACATTTAGCCCATAATATTTAGTATGACAAGCTGATCGCAGTGGTACCATTCACTTGTCAGTTTCAATTTTCGGGTGGTCCCAAATTTTTTCAAAGTGATGACAAGTGACCAAGATCTATGTGTGGTAGAAACTAGAGCTCAAGTCATGGCAAACGAGAAGATCGAGGACCTTGAATAAAAGTTAGATTGTTTCCAGAGCCTAGCCGAATAGATGCAGCAATTCATGGCACAATCCAAAATGAGTACGTTGGGGTTTCATTTGGAGGCACATGGTATTAATGAAGACCTTCAAGGAGAATCTAGCCATCATATTCACTTCCATTGAAATCACCAACATTCTCGCGCTAACCCACCCAAGCTAGACATGTATAAATTTGATGGCTCTAATCTGGCAGTATGGGTAGCACAAATGGAAAAATATTTCATTTTGAATGATATCCGAGATAATCAAACTAAACTACGTGTGGGCACCGTTTACTTGGACCGCGAGAGATGTCAATGGTGGCATTGGCATTGGAAATGCTATCCTAGGAACATAACTTGGTAGGTGTTCTCAAAATCTCTTTGCGACCGCTTTGAGAGAGAATCTATTTTTTTGGGTCACATTTCTAAGCTTCGATAGACAAGCATAGTAAAGGACTACATCGTAGCCTTTGAGACATTGGCCATCCGCACAGAAGGTCTGGGAGATGAACTCTACTTGGAATGTTTTATAAGCAGTCCCAAAGAAGCCATCCAATCCCATGTCCGTATGCATCACCCACCTACATGGAGAGGTGCTTGCAAAAAGGATATTGAAGTGGAACGTGCTTTAGTTGCCCAGTCTCCTCGTCCAAATTTTATAGCCAAGGGATGCCCCACCTAGGCTGAGGGCCCTACTCAAACACTTAAGGTTGAAAAGGTGTCTCCATCAGAAATGGATGAAAGAAGAAAACAACGATTGTGCTACTACTGTGATGAAAAATACTCCCCTGGGCATAAATGCAAGGAACCAAATTCTTTCAAATTGATGTTATTGATCACAGCTCATCTGAGGAAGCCCCACCCCTTGAGGGACTAGAGTACAAAGTTGAGGAAACCCAATAGGACAATGAACTCCCAGCTACATCAGAGGAACCAATTATCTCGCTACATGCTTTGGTGGGCATTTATGCACCACAAAATCTCAAAATCAGAGGCTTTATTAAACATCGCCCTGTAATAGTATTGATTAATAGTGGCAGCTCTCATAACTTTATCCATCAAGGAGTCTTTGAAGTTGTTCATTTTTTTGTAAGGGTAGTCTCTAATTTCTAGGTCTAGATTATTGATCGGGGGACAATGAAATGTGAAGCCCACTACAAAAATATCAAACTTCAGATGGGAGACTACAACCTAAAGACCCACATGTTTGTGATTAACATGGGTGGTTGTGACATTGTCATGGGTGCTGAATGGCTTCACACACTAGGCCCAATCACCATAGATTTCTAGGAGTTATATATGAGCTTTAAGACCACATGCATACCCTCCATGGACTCCAGGGAGGTGCTCCTTCTATCATCAGCTCGCATCGCATGGAAAAGTTGTTGAAATAGGGTGATCATGGAGTTATCGTCTAGTTTAATGCCATCCAAGCCATAGAGCCCACTACTATTCATATTCATGTTGAGATGCAGTAGGTCTTAAATCACCACCAATAGGTATTTGACAAACCTAAAGAGCTTCCATCCTCTATAGGGGAACATGATCATAACATCACTTTGGTCCCAAAGTCACAATCGCTGAATGTACACCCATATCGATATCCTTTCGTCCAAAAGAATAAAATTGAAAAAATCATCGAGGAATTCCTTGAAGATGGTGTTATTCGTCCTGGCACCAGTCCTTATTCATTACTAGTGGTCATGGTGTGCAAGAAAGATGGAGAATGGTGCATGTGTCCAAACTTCAGGGCCCTTGAAAAGTTCACTATCAAAAATAGAATCCCTATCTTGGTTTTTGATGATCTCCTTGATGAGCTACATGGTCGTCAATTCTTTACTATGCTAGATCTTCGCTATGGCTATAACCAAATATGCATGAAAGAAGTAGATGTTCCCAAGACTTCTTTCTGAACTCATGAAGGCCATTCTGAATTATTGGTCATGTGATTTGGTCTTTGTAATGCCCCATCCACTTTTCAAAGCCTCATGAATCACCTCCTGAAACCATATCTCCGAAAAGTTTTCCTCATTTTCTTTGATGACATTCTCATCATCATATAGACCTTCTCTTGGAACTACTCTAGAATCACAAATTATTTGTCAAGTTCTCCAAGGGCTCTTTTGGCATGGAAGAAGTTGAGTATTTGGGCCACATTGTGGGTCATGAGGGCGTCCAGGTGGATCCCAAAAAGATATAGACAATGTGAGATTGGCCCCAACCAAAAACCTTGAATAGTTTGAGGGGATTCTTGGGTCTCAATGGCTACTATCACAAATTTGTCTGCAATTAAGGCCGCATTTCTAGACCCCTCACTAATCTTCAAAAAAAATCATTCCTCTGGACTGATGCAACACAACAAGTGTTTATGGTGCATTTATGGACCTCAAATAGGCCATCTGTTCCACTCCTATATTGGCACTTCCCCACTTCACCAAATATTTTGTGATTGAATGTGATGCTTCAAGTACTGGTATTGGTGTTGCCTTAATGTAGGAAGGTTGACCCTTGGCTTTCACCAACCAACAACTGAGTGGGAAGCATCTGGGACAATCTACCTATGAGAAGGAGATGATGGCCATCTTACATGCAATAGATACCTGGTGACCGTACTTATTGGGGTGGCGTTTCCAAAACCATACATACCATCAAAGCCTCAAATATTGTTAGGAGCAATGTCTATCCTCACCCTAGAAAAATAAATGGTTGGCCAAAATGTTGGGATATGATTATGAGATAATTTACAAGAAAGGGTGTGACAATGTAGTAATGGATGCTTTAGCACACCAATTTGAGGATGAAAGAACTATGCTATCGATCTCTCTTTCCATACTCGATTAGATTGAAGAAGCCTACAAGGAATCGTTTTCACACTCCTCTCTCTGCCAGCTCATTAATAACTTGAGAGCAGATCCTAATTCATTAGTTGGCTACTCTTGGAAGGATGAGATTCTTTGCTGCAAGTCCACCCAAAAAATGCACATTTTGGCATAGATGCACTCACCTCCCACCACAGGCCATGTAGGCTTTCAGAAGACTTATGCTTGCACTCGGCGTTATTTCTTTTCGATAGGCATGAAAACTAACATTCCTACTTTTATAGCTAAATGTGAGGTGTGTCAACACCACAAAGGTGAAACAGTTAAGTTAGCGGGCACATTACAACCGTTTCCAATCCCTGCCTCCATCTAGATGGATGTTTTCTATGTATTTCATTACTGGTCTCTACAAGTTAGGAAACAAATCATTCATCAAGGTGGTTGTGGAAAGACTTTCTAAGTATGCTCATTTTTGCGCTCTACCCCACCCATTTACCCCCACTTTCGTGGCTCAATATTTCATGGACCAGATCTTCAAACTACATGGCATGCCCACTTCCATTGTGTCTAATCATGATCTGACTTTCACCACTAACTTTTGGCAAGAACGTTTCAAGCAACAAGGCACCCAACTCCAACTAAGTGCTTCCTATCATCCCCAAACTGATGGTCAAACTGAAGCAATCAAAAAATGTTTGGACACATACCTAATGTGCTTCACTTTAAAAAATCAACATCAATGGGTATTGTGGCTAGCTTTAGTTGAATGGTGGTATAATACTAAGTATCATGAAGCCACCAAGATGATTGCATGTGAAGTAGTGTATGGCCAACTCCCACCTTCACCTATTTCTTATATCCCTAGATGCTCTAAGGTGTAAGCAGTGGATCAACTCCTATAGAACTGTACAACCATGATAGCTCATCTCAAAGATAATCTCCATCAAGCTAAGAATCAAATGAAGCAATAGGCAATCCAACATTGTTCAGAGTGCACATTTAAATAAGGGGATCAGGTATTCCTGCGGCTGCAACCATATAAGAAAACATAGCTCAAAGAAAAGGCTACCAAAAATTATCTCCAAAAGTCTATGGATGTTATCAAATACTTCAACACATTGGATTAGTAGCCTACAAGCTGGCCTTGACACCAAATTAAAAAATCCATCCCATCTTCCATGTATCATGTGTCAAGAAAGTGGTGGGGAACAATTGCAAAATTCAAACTAGTCTACTTGAATTGGATGAAGAAGGTTCCTCTGGCTCCAACTTGGATAGGTCCTCGATATACAAGAATGACATCTGCATGGCTGCACAATCAAGAAAGTCCTTGTTAAGTGGAAAGGCACCTCTCTAGAAGAGGCAACCTAGGAACCATCCACTATTCTTCAACAATTTCCACAGCTTCAGCCGTCTGGACAAGGCTACTTTTGATGGGGGAGGACATGTTAGGGTCCAACCCTAAACCCCTTATTTATGTAATAGGGTCGAGTCATAGTTATAGTTAGTTAAAGATTGAATAACTTTCGTATTAATAATTGTAAGTGGTTGACCCACATTTAATAAAGGGACAATCGTTAATTGCTAATGAGCCATGGTATTAGATACATGGAATGGAGAGAAACATGGTAATGACCCGTGGTATTGTATCTATGAATCCTATATAAAGGATAGAGACTCCCCATTGAGAAATATCGAGTTTTATCTTATAATTGGGCTTTTCTCTAGTTGAGGTTTCCCCCTCGATGAGGCAAGTGAACATTGCTTTCATTTGTGAATAATAAAATACTTGTTATTTTTCTCATTTTGTTCTGTGGTCTGGGTTGTGTTTCTTCACGTATTTCGTATTCTAAATTTTCCCGCAGGTCAAGAGCATAGCAAACTCATATTTTCTAAGCTAATTGAGTGACAATATCCATACCACACTAGTTAACTCCCTCCAAGTTTTCTTGCTGATGTGCAAATTCGATTACTCAATTTGACTAAGGTTAAATTAATGTTGAGACTTTGTTGCTACATTTTTTCAAAACTCACTCATAGAATAACTATATTCTCAATACTTGAAAGGTATGATACACACTAATTTCTTCTTAACAAATTGATTGATTCTAACCATTATGGCCTTGGACACATAATAAAAAAAAAATCCATAACAATGGTGTTTAATCGCTATATTTTGAAAAAAAATATGGCAACAATCCATTTCTGTCATCAAAAACTCAATGGAATGATGAATTATGATGAACACTTGTTGACCTTTGCCAAAATTAAGAAAAAAGGGCACTGGTGATGACCAATAAATGATATTCACTGAAACCCACACCAAAGAGAGAATTAGTGATGGGCCTTTAACGACCCTTACCAAAAGTGTCACTGAAAATGGCTTTGGTGACAAACCTTAAAGGACCATCATTATATGCATTTACAACAACGTTTTTTTAAGGACCATCAATATGTGCATTTAGAACAACTATTTTTTAAGGATGGTCACCATATGCAACATTGGTGATGAACCTTAAAGGTCCGTCATAGGCATGACCCTCACCAATGACCTTTTTTGTTGTAGTGTTTAAACTTGTTTATAAGGATTCCATTTTTATTATTTTTAATTTTGTATGGTAATTTTGAAGGTTGTAAAAAATATTATACATTTTATATATGGTTTTTACTCATTAATATAATCCAATCCCACATATAGTTCATTTTTTTCACAATTTTTAGATTCATAATGAAAAATACTTTATTTTGTATCCAAGATTGTTTCTCAACATATAAGAATAATTGTTCCAAATGTATAATATGTCTAAAAATGGTCATCTGGATCTATATTAAGCCTCAACAATCATAGTGAGGATCATCTAGGTTTTGGATTTCAACAATCATAGTAAGGATCATCTAGATATTGGATGTCAAAAATAATAGTAAGTATCATCTAGATATTGGAATCTAAAGCAAATAAATATTATTGTCATTTGGGTTTCTTAGATAGGCAAATGTTATGTATCTTTTTCCTAGAAATCCCTTTCATTATTTTTATAATTTCTTACTAACACGTGTTAGGTTCCTATAATTTATAGGATCTCAAGGTTATTGATAATTTCACAGTTTGTAGGTTTCAAATTGTTTATAGATTTCAATATTCAATTGATTTCACAAAAAGAAAAAAGAGAAAAGAAAAGAAATAAAAAGAGGGTATATAAAAAAAGAAGAAAAAGAACAAGAGAAAAAAACTAAGAAGAAAAAAAGGAAAAGCCCCAAATGTTGTTCAAATCATATAGTCTAAGCATGATTGAACAAATTTCAATTTTTGTTGATGGGTTAGAAAATAAAGATCTGCCAAACTGTTTAATCTTGGCAAATTAGTAGCCAGGTAGAAATAAAATCGGTTCCATTGTTTAATCTGGACCAGGGGGAGAATTAAGTGATAGAGTAAGTTAGAATTAAAAAAAAAAAAAGAGATAAAAAGAGAAAGGGTATGCAAGTCCAAGTGTACCCTGCAAATGGAAAAATAAAAAATTCTAGATTAGGGGAATAAGGGTAGGTAGACTGAAGAAAATTCAAGGAAAGAAAAAGACATGAAAATTTCTTTTAAAGATTGGAATACATATCACAATGTTTTCCTAAGGTTGGAAGAAATATCCTATTGTCTTTCGAAAGTTGGGGGAACAAATAAAAAATGAGGGGTCTTATGTCATTTTAATTTCACTGTCCCCTAAATTTACTCTATACCCATATTTTCTTATAGTCTGCACCCCTCATTTATTCCCTACCCCACCACACACTCACATGTCACATCCTATCTAATATACCCACCATTTATCACCACATCCCCGCTCATTCCGTCTGATCCAACAACCCTTGTTCCTTTTTGGCCCCCCTTCACCATCTGAAAGTTAATCTCGAGGGGGGGTGGGGGCGAGGGGTCTGAAGTCAACAGTTTCCAACTGCTTATGTGTCATGTGTTCATGAGTTCGCACGCCCCCTCTCATACTACTTACCACTCTCAAGCCCCCCCAAAAGGTGGTTTATCTTGATACTCAAAAACCTTTGTCGTATGACCATTGTCACTCCCACCACCTCATGGAGCAAGCTCGTCCCATCCACCCTATCACCTTCATTCCCGTCGTTGAGAAATCAATGGGTTGGACCGTTAGCCAATAGACCCATGCCAAGTCAAGCCAATCCAATGACCTCATTCCAAATCCATAAAAGCACATGTTCACACCATTTTTCAAATTTTTTTGTTGTTTTTCACTATCAAGTGCAAATTCCATTCAGTCATACACATAGAGCGCACAGTGCAGACAAAGAATAGCAGTGCAGTTGCAGGAGAACTTATTTTCTATAGTGATAACAATTTCCCTTTCTCGAATCCCAATTCTGATTAATCTCTTTTCTTTCTCCCTCACTGAATTCCCATTTCTTCTTATCCCCTTCCATTACAAATTCAACACAAGAAAACTTTCAGAGAACAGTTTTAGAGAAGAAAGCCATGGCACCAAAGGAAAAGGAACTAGAAGTATTTTATCTAATGGCACACCCACCATTGGATTTGGAACACCTACAACTTGTAGACAAGGATTTCAATATCCATGAAACACTCTCAAAGTTTTATTTGTTTGACATATATTGCTGGTGGGAGGACAAATTTGTAGAGGAGATGGATGACATAGGCCTCTAGGACACTAATCTGCCTTTTTATATTTTTCCTAAAACACACAGTTGTCCAGAAGTGATCAGGAAATGTCATTCATGTTATAATCCACAACAAGGGGTAGTGATGGCCCCAACAAGACATATTTTGTTTACAATTGATGGCATGTCCATTATGCAGATGATGCAACCCCTCGTTATTGAAGGAACTACCCCTCTTCCCATGAAGTCCTCACTGAAATGTATCAAAAGCTTGATTTTTCTAAGAGAGCCAAAACATTAGAACTTTTCATGAATGAGAACACACCTCTTCCAAATAAGAAGCCTCCTTATTCCTCCTCTAGTTTCCCTGACAGAACTAGACACATTATCACTATTATTTCTTATTTACATGGATATTATTTAGATCAATGGCTTGATGAATCTATCATATCTTTCTTGTCTATTTTGTCAACATAATCTAATCCCTCTATCCTCTTCAATTTCAACCAATTTTTAGTAGATGCCATCCATGAGAATATTGTCAATTTCATCACATATGAAGTGTTTGATTATTCCTCAATTTTGGTATATATTTTTGTGTATTTTCAAGAAGACAAGTTCCAGTTTTCATTGAGAAAAATGAATGAAGAAGGTGAACCCCAATCAGTGATATTCTAGACAACATTGGTGATGAAAGACCAAAATGATTTTAGCTATAATACATTTGTGGAGATGTTTTTTCACCCAACAATGAGGCTCCTCAGTGGGACTGTAGAACCTAGAATCAGTGAAGAAATAACGAGAATTATACATCTATCAGACCAAGCCAGAACAGGTGATTGGTACTTGTACCAAAATTACACTGAATTAAAAGTGTATGGTTGTGAGTTGGCCCCATACAAGCTGCCAAAGTTCCTCCCCATGAGGATCTTTGCATTGGAATGCATTAGACAAATGATTAATGCAGATGAAGTGCATTTTGTATAGATAAGAAAATGTCCTAATTCAGGATCAAATCTCAAATTGGTCCCTTCATTTGTAACAATAGAGCAACAGGGGAGGAGGCAAATAGAAGATTGAAAGAAATTAACTTTACCCATGGTTTCACATGGTCTTATGACCCATGGGGTATCGTTTCTAAGAAGACGGTAGAAAACAAGTCAACAACCTATATCCACACTCAAAGGCCTAAGATTGAAAAATACATGAACCAGAATTGAGTGGATGCCTGATACATTGGACGAGGTCGAAGAACACGTGATCTCTTCTTCCAGTGCATAGAATCTAAGACAACAAGAAAAACAAACTACTGAAGATAGGACTAAAAAAGGAAAAGAACAAGAATAAGGAATAATAGGGAAAAGATCCAGAGAAGATCAATCCCCAGGGATTGATACTTCTATGAAGGAATTTAGGTTGAAATACAAGAAGAAGCCAAGAAGACATATGGACGTAGACAAATGATGACCACAACAAACAGTGATCAACATAATTGATATTCCACATTCATCCCCAACTGGAGGGCCATCTTTTCCTACCACTCTGATTTCAGAAAGGAAACAGTCTCTTCAAGTGTCCTCATCTACAAATGTGAGTGGAGAAAAAGAAGAGACAATATTTGATACATCCAGAGAGATCAAAATAAACAATGAAATACTGAAAAAGAGCACCTATGGTCAGTTTTGGAAGCAAAGTGCAACTGCACAAGGCAAACTTCTCTCTACCTTTGATTCAGAAAAGGGGCAAAATGCATATGGCATTTTTGGAAACACAAATAGCAGAGCCTAAAGCCCCATAAAATTACAAGAAAACTTCTTTTGAGTTTGACGCCAGAAATGTCCATTTGATAGATCAGCTGGAAATGCTCAAGAAAACAGGGGAAGTGATTTCATCAACTCTAACCAACACTTCTACGAACTTGTTCAAAATGCAGGTGGCTCTGTCAAATGCTCAATCCATGTTGAAGATGCAAAGGATTTCATCACAGTCAAAGGACAATAAAATTAAGTGTTTCAAATATTTGGTAGTCAATATTGGGTATGATCCCTTAGATATAAAAACAACTGAAGAAGTAATAAATAAAAAAGATATAGATATTGTAGCATTCAAGATGCAACTCAAGATTCCTGCTATACATGACCCACTGACCAAGGAGATAGAGGAAACAGAGAGATTAAAGGATGATATGATGAAATTGATAGTGGGGAAATATATCCAGATCAACCAAATGGAAATAGAGATGGAGAAGATGGTGCAAGAGAAAGAAAAGGAAGCAGAAATGGCCATCACTACAATGGACATCCTTCCCCTAACATCGCTTCCCATAACTACTCCAACAAGTACAACCATAGGAGTAGGAAGTAGTACAGAAAAAATGGCAAAATCATTGGAAGGAATGAATATGCAAACTGAAGAGATAAAATGACTGGAAACCAAAGTTGGTGTGTTGCAAGATCAAATCAAAAAAGCTGAAAGAAATCACTTGGTGGAAATGCGAAGGCCAAAGGGATTAATTGAAGCACTACAAAAATCAGAGAAAGAATCATCTATTGGAAACAATCTAGGGAGAGTCACTGAGATTATTTGGCACAATATAATCAACTGTGTGAATGAAATTTGGCCTAGCATCCAAATTATCTTTGAGCACAAAGAATTAGTGGATAAGGCTAGAGAAGCCATTTCAGCTACTATTGTAGAGTTGAGAGACGTGTGAGCAACAACTAACAGGATAATCAAATTTTTGAATGTAAGGAAAAATTATGAGCTGGAAAAGTTGGGAGTGGAAGATAGAACAGAGACTATACTACAAGTCGAGAAGGTGCTGACAAAGAAGAGTTTAAATGTGTAGCTATAAGAAAAGTGTTAAATTCTAGAGCTGACAGTAAACAAATTCTTTAAATAAATGAAACCTTTACATTAGAAAGGTCTCCCCCTCTTTATTTTTCATAAATGACAAACTCATGGACATAGAGGATTATTTCAAGAAAATCCAGGGGATAGCCACAGATGTTGCAATTCTTTCCAACATCAAAGGCAGCATGGTAGGAAAGGCATTGCTAGAAGCTATCAACAATTTAATTTACATTAAGTGTGAACTGAACCACATATTTCTAGTCAAACCGACATTTTCTAAGTACACTGAGGCTCACGAAATACATATAAGATTAACTAAAATTGAAGTTATAGATAAGGAAGCATTCAATGAGTATGTGATTATCATGAGGAATGAGACAAGGATGATTAGAGTGACAGCACATAACTGAGTCTGCACCAGCCACATTAGCAGAACCACTATAGTGAAATTAATATTTTATGCAAAAACATCCCTGAAAAAGAGGACCACATGTACCATTTTTCTCAGTGTGGCCACTTCACGGTTACATTAGTCATTTTTCCTTTCATTGTAATAATAATAGATTGCCAAGGGGAATAGATCAGTGAAGAAGCACAACCACTCGAAGTTCTATTCCTTTCCCACCTGAATCATTGATACATGAGTTCGGATTTCTGAAAGTAAACCAAAGCTTTCACACAAGGGTTCATGAGGAAGGCTCGGACCCTGAACTGCACCCTTCAATCTCTTCCCAATATTGGGATTATTAGTGGGTCCCAAATCATTTGAAATATTTTTCTTTTGTTTGGAGCATTGTAATTTCGAGCTGGAGCATCAATAAAGAGGAATGTTTGCAAGATACTTGACGTGTTTCGACTTGGTGATGTCTTTCTTTAAATGTTGAATGTATCTTTGTTTATCCATTCATGCATCTTTGATTCTTATTGTGAAGCATAAATTATAGTTTAAGATATGCTCTTGGAGCACCTTGCTACTTTCTGTGTTTACAATATATATGTTTTCCTTTGAAGTATGATTAAAAAATACTTAAATGCTTTTTAATCCTGACTAATATCAATTTTACTATCATTCCATTTCTCACTTTGCTTTTAAGATCTAGTAAAGACAGATAGCTTGCCTTGTAAATTCTCTAGAAAATTGATGTTACCACCCATCTTGTGACCCCATAGCCCAATGGAAAATATTCAAGAATGACCTTCCCCAATCAGATGAACAAACAAACAATCAAGCAATAAATATTTTTTTTTTAATATCTATCCTAATACATTAAAACACTGAAATCAAAATTAAATCATAAATATATAGAGAGAGCCCTCTTTGAGTCTAGGAAGGCTAGGTGCTAGACTCATAAGCGGTTTGATGTATCTTTTGTGACTTTTTTCTTGCCAATCTTCAAAGTCATAGAACGATGAGGTTGGACTAGTATTAGGTGGGATGAAAGTAAAGGAATTTGAGTAACCTTGTGTTGAAGGGTGAAGGAAGGGGTGGGAATTATGGAGGTAGTAAAACTTGGTGACTAAATATGTGTAGGTTGAGATGTGAGGGAAGAAGCTTCTACGTTTGAAGCAGATAATTCTACTAACTGATGAAGGTAAGCGTCATCAATTTCTAAGGTGAGATCTGTCACTAGATATTGAAGTGTGCCAAAATGTTGTAACAACTGAAGATCTGACTCAGTCTATGAAGAAATTTCTCTTACTGGGATTTTTGGGAAGATTGATGGATCAAAGATAATATGATCTTTCCAATGACTCAGAGAGGGCTCTCTCTCCATATTTATGATTTAACTTTGATTTTAGTGTTTTAATGTATTAGGATAGATATTAAAAATAAAGATATTGCTTGGCTGATTGTTTGTTTGTTCATTTGGTTGGGGAAGATCATTCTTGAATATTTTCCATTGGGCTATGGAGTCACAGGCTAGGTGGTAACATCAATTTTCCAAAGCATTTACAAGGCAAGCTAACTGGCTTTACAAGATATTAAAAGAAGAATGAGAAATGGAATGACAAAAAAATGATAGCAGTCAGGATTAAAAAGAATTTAAGTATCTTTTAATCATACTTCAGAGGAAAATTTAGAATGTAAACATAGATAGTAGTAAGGTGCTCCAACGTCATATCTTAAACTATAATTTCTACTTTACAATAAGTATCAAAGATGCATGAATGTATAAATAGAGATACATTCAACATAGAAAGAATGACATCACCAGGTCAAAACAGGTCAAGTATCTTGCAAACGGTCCTTTTTATTGATTCTCTAGGTCAAAATTACAATGCTCCAAATAGATTAAAAAATAGTGCAAATGACTTGGGACCAACTAATACTTCCAATACATGAAGTGTTGAAACAAGAAAAACTACAAAGATTTTCCTTGTACACTTGACAATCTATTATTTATTACAATGAAAGGAAAAATGATTAATGTAACCACGAAGTGGCGATGCTGAGAAAATTGGGACATGTGGTCCTCTTTTTTAGGGATGTTTTTGCCTGAAATATTAAATTGATTGTAGTGGTTCTGCTGATGTGGCTGGTGTTGTATCAGGTCTGTACTGTGAGTCTAATCATCCTTGTCTCGTTCCTCCTAATAATCACATAGCTCACTCCTTGCTTCCTCATTTGGAACTTTGATTTTAGTTAATATTTTCTATATTTCGTCAGCGTTAGTGTACTTAGCAAATGTTTGTTTGACCATAAATACGTGCTTCAGTTCATGCTCAATGTAAATTAAATTGATAATAGCTTCCAACAATGCCTTTCCTATTATGCTGCCTTTGATGTTAGAAATATTTGCAAGATCTGTGGCTATGCCCTGGATTTTATTGACATAATCCCCTTTGTCCATGCGTTTCTCATTTATGATAAGCAAAGAGGGGAGACCTTTCTAATGTAATGGCTGCATTTTTTTAAAGAATTTGTTGACTGTCGGCCCCATAATTTGACATTTTTATTCTAGCTGCACATTTAAGCTCTTCTTTGCTAGCACCTTCTTGACTTCTAGTATAGTCTCTGTTCTATCTACCACTGCCAAATCTTCCAACTCATACTTGTTCCTTGCATTGAAAAATTTGATTATCATGTTAGTTGTTGTTGGCATGTCTCCTAATTCTATATTAGTAGCTGAAATGGCTTCTCTAGCCTTCTCCACTAATTCTCTCTGCTCAAAGATAATTTGGAAGGTAGGAAAAATTTCATTCATGCCATTGATTATATTGTGCAAATAATCTCCTTAACTCTCCTTATAGTGTTTCCAATAGATGATTCTTTCTTTGATTTTTGTACTACTTCAATTAATGCCTTTGCCATTTCCATTTCCACCAAGTGATTTCTTTCAGCTCTCATCTTGGAGTCTGTGCACTGGAAGCAGAGATCACTTGTTCTTTGGCCCTCTACAACGTATCAGGCATCCACTCAATCTGGTTCATGTATTTCTCAATCTTAGGCCTTTGAGTGTGGATATAGGTTGTTGACCTGTTTTCCACCCTCTTCCTGGAAATGATACCTATGGGTCATAAGACTATGTGAAACTATGGGTAAAGTTCATTTCTTTCAATCTTCTTTGAGTTTCTTAGATAGGGATATGTTATATATCATTTTCCTAGAAATCACTTTCGTTATTTTTATCATTTCTTATTAACACATGGAAATTGAAAATCTTAATGTTGGATAAACATCAATGTTGATGTGCAATATGATGTCACATTTCTAATACACCATATGTGACATCATCACACATGTCATCTATTTGTTTAATTATGATGATGTGTCAAGTGTATGTGTGGTGATATGGCAGTTGGCTTTTATATTGAGATATAGAGTTAATCTTGTTGAAGTATTAGTTGAATAGTGCAAAGGAAGCACACATGATATCTTAGCCTCGAGTGAAATGTATCCAAATAAGAGAGATAGCTTATTGTAATTTATTTAGAATGACTTGGGTACTGCATACTTTACATTATCAATTATATATATATATACACACACACACACACACACACACACACATATATATATATATACATATATAATACATATTTTTTTGCAACTCATTGAAACGTTTTGGATGCAAAATAAATCAACCATAAGTAACATCCAGATCCATCAACTACATCTATTTTAACTCATTCAGAATTTTTAGATATTAAAAATCATGTATTATGAAATAACATCTAAATCCAAAAAGATTAATTATGACACTATTGTTTTATCTTGGATGTTTTGGGTACCGAAGATCACGTGTTATCAATCATATTTTATTTTTTTTGTAAACTCATGCAGGTCCTTTTCTATTAACAACAGTAAATGAAACTATGTACATACACAAAGATCCACCATCTACCCCGAAGGGAAACCAGGTAGGGAAACCTCCAAAAGACAGAGTTTATCATCTCATAGCTCTAGAACGAGCACAGGCAGTTGAGAACTTACTAACAAACTATCAGCACACTAGAGATACCTCTTTAACGCTTGTTACATACTACAAACTGAGCCAAAACTACTTCTAATGGTCCTTATCATTTCAAATTGAAAACATAGCAAAGCGAATCAATCATCCATGATCTCTAGTTTCACCTCTTCCTCGCGGTGTGCCTTGGTTAACAACTTCAAACTACTTTTGATATCCTCAAGTTGCCTACCCTGATTCAGTAGCGTAGAATGCAGACTCTTCATTTCCTCTTTCAGGCTTGGGTACCCTTGCGCAATATCCGTCATTTCCTCCGCAATTTGTTCCATTGCTTTGGCGAGCAGACACTTCATCACCCAGTACATACGCAAAGCCTGTTTATACTAAGAGAGGCGACCCCTGGTGTTACCTGGGTCCGGCAGAAGGGAGCACCAGTTTTCCATCTCAGGATTGGAGACCTCCTCCAGAACTTTCTTTTCCAGATTCTCTATAATTATTCTTATATCCTCATTGGCTTCGTTGTTGTACACGCGCTTTGCCTCTCTGGCCGTCTGATTCATTGTTCGGCGCCCTCTTTTCTGCTGGTTGGGGGGCTGCATTTCATTGTCTTTTCTCACAGCTTGCCTGGTTCTTCCGCGGCCTCTACTGCCTCTGCTCTTACCTCTTCTAGGATGGCTTTCCCACTTATTACTTTGGCTTCCTTGGCTGACTTCGAACCTCCCTCTCCCTCTGCATTCATCCTGCCCTTGCCTCAACTCGCCTTCTCTATTTATTCCTTCATCCTCCGTCCCCACTTGAAACTTCCTCCTGGTCCTTTCCTCGCTCTCTTTAACCCTCTGATATTTCTCTGTTTCCTATATGTTGTCGTCCTCCTGGTTCCTCTGATTACCCGGATTCCTCATCATTCTACCAGCCTCCTCCCTCTCAAATCTTACCTTCCTGCCACCCTCCGCCATAGTCGCTTGCTCTATTTGGGAATAGGATTCAAACACTTTACATCCGGTCTCAGCCATCTTCATTATCTTGCATGTCCTGAATTTATTAGCTTCGATGTCTTCATCGGCTCTCTTAGCTCTATTTCCACCTTGTTTGCCCGCCCTCAGCACTCCGCCGTCATTTCCCTTCCCTCTAGTTACCATAATTAACATGGTGACTTGTCTCGGGATCCTTTCTTCCCTGAAATCTCTCCCTGCATCCTCTAACATGATTGCCCCGGAGTGAGGTTTGTACTGACAGTCTCTGCCTTCCATCATTACTCTGCGCCTGGTCCTTTTCTCCACCCCGATCAGGGTCTGCTTGTATCTTTTGTCATATTTATACTTTGACATCATTGTCCTGCTTAGTAATGATGTTTAATTCCTCCCATCGAATCCCTTCCGTCTGTGATGGCCATATGCTATCTACTTTGCCGTTCACTTCATTGCAGCCCCAATTCGCCAAGTAGTCAGCAACTCTATTGCCTTCTCTCCTAACATGGTGTATAACCTTGTACTCAATATGTTTCATTGAATATGCTATTTCCTAAATGAGGCATGATGTCCTCTAGCTTTTGGTCACATGTTCCCATGCTTTCCCATCATTTAATTTTCTTATTGTTTCAATGACTAAAGTTGAATCCCCTTCTATTTCTAGTTTCCTGTATCCATTTCTTATTGCAATCTTAATTCCTTGGTACACAGCCATGAATTCTGCTTCATTATTACTCATCATGCCTCCACGGTCAGCATAAATCCACCTCGTTTGGCCTTTGATTATCTCTGAAAATCCCACCATAGCCCGCCAGGCCCGGATTTCCTTTTGACGCTCCATCGAAATTAAGTTTAATAAAACCTCCCTGAGGTCTGACAAACACTATTGGACTTTGGTTCTGAATATTATGTGGTTTTTGCTGCTGAGGATAAACCATCGTTTGGCTTATATTTAGCTTCCTTAGAATTCAGTCCTCTTCTATACTAGTGTTCCAATCCTCCTGGCGCTAGGAATCCGAGAGGATAGTTTCTTTTATTAGATTTTGTGTTCTCTGCCATAGCTCCTCCAGAGAGATAATCTTGTCTTTGAATATCCTTCTATTTCGCTCTTTCCAGATGGTCCATATGTTGAATCCTACAACCATATTCGAGGCTCTTCTCACAACCGGACTTTGAAATTGTCCCCTTACCCAATGGAAGATAGTTTGGACAACATTTTGGGGGTTACGATTCGTCTTTCCAAAGAGACTGCTGATATGTTCCCACTGTTCCTGAGCTATCGAATAGGAGTTTAAAATATCTTCCTGAGTTTCTATGCCTTGCTTACATAAGCTGCATCTTGGTGGACCTTGGAACCCTCGTTTCTGGAGTTGATCCCAATTCAGGATGCGACTTTTTCCCACAAGCCAGGTGAACATTGTAACCTTTGGCGACCATTTGTTGTTCCATAATTGTTTCCAGTCATGAGTCTGTTCTTCCAACATATGTTTAGATTTTATGAGATATGCTTCCTTAACCGTGAAGGAGCCTTTTGTAGATCCGCCCCATATGAGGATATCCGGCCCTTTTCGCTTTTTGATCCTTCTGGAATCCATCTCTTTTATTATCCTTGATTTGATATCATCACTAATATTATCAACCCAGACCTCAGGGTCTTTCCATTCCCTCCATATCTCATTTTCACCTCCTTCCTTCCAATAGTCTCTTACATAGGTTAAGCCTTTGGCCTACGCTTCTCTGTAGATGATTTGCAACCCCTGAATGTCCATCATTCTTTCCCTCTGCTACTAGGTCTCTTCCCAGAATTTTGTTGTCCTGCCATTTCTGACCTCCCAGAAAGCATGCATATTTATAATGTTCCTGTTCTGGCATGCCATATCCCATATCATAGATCCTTTTGGCATCTCTTCCTTTCTCAAGATTCCTTCAGTTGTGGTTGGCATTGAATATTTCTGCGTCCATATCTATTTCCATAAATCCTTACCTCCTTTCATCCAGCGCCACCATAGTTTCGCCACTAGGACTTGGTTCAACAGAAACGAGTCTTTGACTCCTAGTCCCCCTGCCTCCTTTGGTTTTGTTAGACTATTCCAAGAGATTAATGCCCACTTCTTCTGCTGATTTGGCCCTCCCCATAAGAAGTTCTGGAAGATCTCAATCATTTTGGTGCTTACTCCTTTTGGGATTGCCATAACTAATAGTGGGTAAATTGGGATTGCTTGTCGAGTTGATTTCAGAAGAACAAGACGTGAAGCTATGTTCAGCGTCCGAAAGGACCAGCTAGATAACCGATTCTTGAGCTTCTCAATAATTGGTTGCCAATTAGCAATCCTTAGCGGCCTTACGTCAAGTATGATTCCCAGGTATTTTGTTGGAAATTCTCCCTTTCTGAACCTTAGCGTTCTTATCAGATGGGTTTTGACAGTTTCAGGAGTGTTGAAAATAAAGGAGTTCAACTTGTCCTTATTAATCTCAGTACCCAATGCTTCCATGAATAAGTCTAAAACCTCTTTAATCCTTTTGACCTCTCTCAAGGATACCTTACAAAAAATCATGATATCATCTACGAACTACTGGTGAGTGACAGGGATGTTATTTCCCCACAGTCTCAGCCCTTTTAATTTCCTCTCTCTGAGCTCTTTTTTGATATATCTTCCCAATCCCTCAGACGCTATTATAAATAGGAAAGGAGACAAAGGGTCTCCTTGCTGCAGGCCTCTTGAAGCATTGAATGTCATAGTTGGGGAACCATTCATAAGAATGGAGAAATTAGGTGTGGAAATCATGCTAAGTATCCACTTCACCCACCTGTGACAAAAACCATAAGCCAAAAGGATTGACTCTAGATACCTCCAATTTAAGCGGTCATATGCTTTGGAAAGATCCAATTTTATCAACATGCCTGGTTCCTTTTTATGTTTCAGAGAATGTATTATTTCTTGAGAAGCTACTACACCATCAAGGATTTACCTTCAATAAACCCGGTTTGTTCAGGGGATATTACGCTGGGGAGGGTTGGCTTCAGTCTTTTGACCATTAAGGTGGCTATAATCTTATAGATGACATTACAAAGAGAAATTGGTCTAAAACCTTCAATAGTTTCCGAATGAGCTGTTTTAGGAATTAAAGAAATGAAAGTAGCGTTAAGACCCAGCCATACCTTTTGCTGTCTTTGTGCTTCCTCAACAACTTCTAGGATTTCCTTTCCTATGAACTGCTAGCTTGCTTGGTAGAATTCAGCCATGAATCCATCAGGCCCCAGAGCTTTGTTTCGTTTCATGCTTTTTACTATTTCCTTTACTTCCTCCAAGGTAACAGCTCTCATCAGGGCTAAGTTTTGGTCTCTGGTCACCAAATTTGGAATTTCATTGCTTATCCTTCCAATGGCCTCCTCTCTATTCCCCTGAGGTTTAGTGAGAATACCTTTGAAATGACCTACCAATTCCTGCTCCATTTCATCATGCTGAGTTATGCGTTGTTTCCATAAGATCTCTTCCTGTTCCCTTCTTTCCTCAAGTTGACTTATTACCATTCCTTCTTCTCTACTCCTCTCCTCATTTCTTCCCTCTGTTATATTCAGTTGTTGTAATTCATTCATTTTTTGCTCTAATATTTTTTGATCTTTGAATATGTCCTCGAATTCTTCTTTGTTCCATTTTTTTTATTTTTCCTTTAAGTTCCTTCAATTTTAACTGGAAGGTTTGCATCTTGCTTCTCCCACTTTCGCTGCTTGTGGTCCACCATTCTTCAATTTTAGGCATAAACTGTTGGTTTCTAAGCCAGAAGGCTTCAAACCTGAACAACCTTCTCTTGGGGCTCTGTTTGAGGTCAACTTCTAGCTTTATTGCCCAATGATCCGAACCTATTGCAGGAAGAATCATTGCCTCTATGTAGACATCTTTCATAATGATCTGTTCCGAAACTAGAATCTGTCCAATCTAGAAGCTATTTGGTTTGTTCCTCCTCTACGGTTATTCCAAGTATGTATACCATTTATGGTTTGTATATCCACCAATCTCTGCTCTGTTATCATTTCTCTAAAAGCTTCCATATCTTGGTCTGTTCTTCTTAATCCTCCTCGCTTCTCTGTTAAAGACACAATCATATTGAAATCCCCATCGATTATCCATGGCATATTATGAAAAAGTCTTCGCATTGAGCTTATATTCTGCAAGAACCCTTTGCGTTCATTGGGAGAGTGTGGGCCATACACTCCCAACAGAACAACCCACTCCGCAGACCCTATCAGATTAAACATACATGAAAGGATTCGCAGATAACTAATCCAATTCCTAAATTGTATTTCCTCTAGGTTCCATAAGATTGCCAGTCCCCCTGCATTGCCTGCTGCATCCTGTCCCATAATTTCATACTAGATTTTCCATCTGCTAATTATTTCTTCCATTTTTTGCATGCTAATCTTTGTTTCCTGGACTATCATTATGCTTGGCTTGTGTTATATACCTAGGGGGGTAATATGGGGTACCGAGGGAGGTACCCAAGGTAATAATGTAATAATGGGATGGGCCATAGTAATAAATAAGGTGGTTAACCCATGTCATGTAAGGGACCACAAGTAGTTAATAATAATGTAATGGGCCCATGGTATTGTTGATTGTATGAGTAAACCATGGTAATGATGCATGGTATTGTATGTATGAGGCCTATATAGAGGCTAGAGACTCCACATGGAGGGATATGAAGAGAAGTATTCTTGTATGAACATGCATATGGCTTGTGGAGTGTTCTCCTTCCTTAAGGAGTGAATGTATGGTGTTGCCCTACCATAAGGGTTTGATAATAAAAACTCATTTCTATCTTATTTCTTGGGTTTATTTGCATTATCTTATATTTTCATATCAGATCTATAATATTCTTGGGTTAGATCTACAACATACAACATGAAACTAAGATTGGTTGAACTCAGTTCAGCAGAGGTAGAGTACATGGTTACGAGTCAAGAAACTTGTGAGGCCATCTAGATGAGGAGGACCCTGGTTGGTTTGTTTCGTCAGCAGATGGATCCAACTGTGATTTACTGCGATAACCATAGTTGTATCAAACTCTCTAAAAATCCAGTTTTTCATGATCAGTCCCAGCATATTGATATTCAATATCATCATCTCATATATTGTGCATTGAGGAGGATTATGTTGTTAGAGTACATTCCCACGAAGGAGAAATATGTTGACATTTTGACAAAGGCATTGTCAAGATGTAAATTCAAGTTTCACATAGACAGGATCAGGGTAGCTGTTAATCCCTTTATTGTTGAGAGGGAGTGTTGAGAAATGGGAACAAGAAATTCCAGTTTAAATTGTCCTTGAATTAAACTAATAATTAAAATCAAATTCTATTCTCATAGCAACTTGTAAATAGTTAATTAAGTTTAATGAACTTAATCAGCTTAGTAATTTTGAGTTGGAAGTATTTATGTAGTCATGTATATGTTCTCCATAAGTTTTAGGGGTACAATATGAGTTTAAATCGAGTTTGAAATTAGATCACTCAATTTACTGACTTAAGTTCAGTTAAATTAGTTCTAAATTGTTTTTGGAACTAATAGAGGACTAACAATAAGTTGGTGCACTAATGCATCCTCTAGTGCTACTCCAGTTAACTGAAGATTCCCTCATGAGAAAATCATGCATGTCAGTTCACAGAAAGACCCAGTTGAGACTAGAGTGTAGGGATAGTGTACTATCAGTGGTATTATTCACTGGACTGTAAATATCATGCATGCATCAGAGTTGATCCTATGTTTAGATTGCACCATTTTGGAAGCATGAATTCCCTTTACATACGGGCTATTCATCCTAGGAATTATGCAAGAGATTAGGGGCTTGGAGAGCTGCAAAATTGGCTAAGTGTTGGCCAAGATCTTGCTTGTGAGCTGAGAGAGTTGATCATACTTATAAAGAATTTTTCTGTTGAGAACAAGCTTTGTTTCTTCACTCATATTTATGATATATGAAATACTGATAGTAGGGTTTTGAGCAGTGAATTTTCCCAAATACATCTTGCCTTATGTTCCATTGATTTATCTTCTTCTTGTTCATATTATTTTCATCAATCATTAGCTTCCACTGGTTGAAAGTAGAAGTAGTTTCTTGTCATGTGCTTTAGTACATTGCATGAGCTTGTGAATCTACTGGACTTTCTACACCATAACCTCATGGAATCCATCAAAACCTAATAACAAATTTTCCTAGGGTTTTCTTCAAACCCTAGAATTTTTTTATGTCTCCACCATCCTTTGATTTCTTCCATCAAAGGTTTCATCATTGGGGTGATCTCCAAGGATTTTCTTTAGCCTAGCTTTGATAACATGTTAATTTTTCATACAGATAGATTTTCTTTGCTTTGATAATCACATTTCATCATTAATACATTAAATTCACCCCAGATCATCATTACGTTATTAAGATATACACCATTATCCACCATGATATAAAATTATATACAAATAACAGCATCATCATCATCAATGCAGCGAAACATAATGGAACAATCAAAGAAAAGCATGCACACACATAGAGATGCCAGGATTGGTCTGAGACTAGGGAGAAACCCACTATGGGGCAAACCCTTGTAAATATTCTTCTTCTTATATCATCATCAAATGATTAATCAAAAGACAGTACGATGATCCATAACTTTATCTATGCAACAAAACAACTATGATATCCATGAAACGGATCTAATCATGCTTGAAAAGAAAACCTTGATTCTGATTACTGTAATATGCTATCACTAACTATAGACAATTGTTGGGTACTACCATCATTGTGTCAAACATTGTTGAACATTGTGAGGAATATTTGGAATACTGAAATATCATCTTTGAGTCATAGATGTAGGCAAGAGGAGTTGTGCAAGTGTCTATGGTAGATCTGGATTCTCTCTATGAACTGAATGTTAGCGTTGATGGAAGCCCGAATGCTCCTAGACCATTTGGTGCTTGCATCTAGGGTCAAAATTACCAAATATATTTTAAAATCCTTGGATGGTCTCTTCTAGCTACTATGTGTGTGTCTGGGATATCTTGGACGCTCTCAGGGCCACTTTGTGTGAATGTGCGGGGAATGATACCTTCATATCTACCTCTGAAACCATGGATGCTCTCATAAGATTCAGTGACAGTGTCTATGGGTCTCTCGATGCTCTCATAAGCTTGTGTGCCAATGTCCAAGGACTAAAATGGCCAGTTCTGTGCCAACATCCAGGAACTAGAAAACCCTATATTAGTGTGAGCTTCGATGCTGAGATTGCGTATCCTTGTGTGAACGTTCCTTCGACAAACCTGTGTGAACCAAGATAATAAGAGAAGAGAAGATGGCTTGTTCAATGTGTCCAGAAGAGTTTCAGATCTATTCTATTTATAGGATTTCTTGAGGGTCCACTTGGGGTTGAGTCTGACCTAAGAATTTACACATGTGGTTAGGTTCAACCCATTCCATAATACATGTATGAATAAAATAATTCAAAACTCAACCTTTTCTTGTCCAAATAAGGTGATCTTTAGGTCGATTTTGGTCCTGTAGAAAAGAAGAATCTAATGCATTCATCATCTTAGTCATTTGAGATGTTCAAGTGGAATTTGACCGCAGTTGGAAAAATTAAAACCCCCAAGGGGAAGGGTTCTATAATAAGCCTGGTAAAAATGTCCATGTAATAAAGTTAATAAAGGAAAAATAATAACCAAGGTCATGGAACACGTATTCCAAGTTGAATGTTCAGAAAAACACCCTAATGTGGGTGTTCATTTGGTTTATTATGGCTAAGGAAATGGTAAGGCTTTGGAAAGGAAAAGTGGCATTAATTGTCATTTTATTTATGAAAATAATGGAAATTAGGAGAAAATGAAGGTAAAAGGTCACATGTTTCATGTGAGGAGGAAAATGAAGGTAAATAATGGAAATGGAAGAAAATAGAGGCCTCATTAATAAAAAAGCTTCTGAGGATCAGTTCATAACCTTTTGCGTGTTCAAATTTGGAGCTCTCTCTCTATTCACTCACTCTCTTTCTCATACTCTTGGACACATAGAGAATTCTTGGAGAACTCTAGAATTGGAGGAAGGAAGGCAAAGAAAGGACAAGAAATTAAAGGGAAGAAAAGATCAAGCAAGGAAGAGCGAGATCAAGTGGATACAGTGGGATTACTTGCAGATACTGAGTTGCATGTATTATTTCCTTGATATTTTTGGCATGCATGCTACATGCATCTGTGTATTTGGTTCTCTTGTTATCATTGGGATGAGTTTTTCCTGGTGTGACAGTGGTCTTCAGCCATGCCTTACCATTTCCGGATAGGCATGGTGTGGTGGAGTTCTCTTATTTCAGTTGAGATGGATTGTCAGATGGTTTCTAAAGCTGAGGGGGGTGGTATTAGTGGAGAAACACAAAGCCTAGGAATATCTAGACCAGTGAAGGTGGGATTGCAGTAAATCCTAATTATGTATGCCCTTGTTAGGCCTACGAATCCTCAGTTGGCGAATGGCGGGATATACGGTAAAGCCTAGGGGTGCACCAGTGTTTTTTTTGAAGAAGAAGGGTGGTACTCTTAGATAATGCATTGATTACATGTAGTTGAAAAAAGTGACCATCGAGAACAAGTATCCATTGTTGAGGATTGTTGGCTTGTTTGACCAGTTGAAGGGAGCAACAGTGTTCTCGAAGATTTATTTGAGATCTAGATATCATCAAGTACGCATTAGAGAACAGGACATCTACAAGACTGCTTTCTGAACTAGGTATGGGCATTATGAGTTTGTTGTAGTTGCATTTTGTTTGACTAGTCCTCCATCTACTTTTATGTGCTCAATGAAAAGTGTGTTGTGTCCTTATGGAAAAAAAATTCATTGTGTTCATTGATGATATATTGATATATTCTAAGAATGAGGAAGAGCATGTCGAACACTTAGTAGTAGTGTTGAGATTTCTAGGAGAGAATCAGTTGTATGCCAAGCTTAGAAAATGTTGTTTCTTTCAAACACAGGTACATTACTTACGATATGTCATCTCCAAGGAAGGGAGTGTAATGGATCTGGAAAAGACAAGATCGATCATGGACTGGGCAGTTCCTACAAACGTGGATGAGGTAAGATCATTTATGGGACTAGCAGGTTATTATAGGAGATTCATTAGGAACTTCTCTCAGATTGCATATCCTATTACATCAATACAGAGGAAAGGTAATAAATTTGAATGGATAGAGGAATGTGCAACCCATTTTGATCAATTGATGTAGTTGTTAACAAATGCTCTAGTTCTAAAGATTGCAAATCTAGATAAGGAGTTTGTGGTGTGTATAAATGCCTGCAAAAGAGAACTTAGTGGAGTTGTAATGCAAGAAGGAAAGGTAGTGTTCTATGAATCACAGAAGTTGAATGAGCATGAGATGAATTAGCTGACACATGATCTTGAGTTGCCAATGTCATCCATACATTGAAGATGTGGAGGCATTGTCTTCCTAGTAGGAGGTTTCTATTGATGAGCAGTCACATTGGATTGAGGTATCTGTTTGGCCAACCAAATCTGAATTCTAGGAAATCTATATGGTTGGCCACGATTGTTGGTTTTCTAAGATGACTATTTAAATCAGTCTTAATTCCTACATTACATTTTCAACTTGGGATTCATACATTTATTTGAAGGATGTCGGCACTATGTGTGCAATAGAGATCAGAGGTTGTTACGTAACTAAATGAGTCTAACACTTCATCAAATCATTGCAATAATGTATTAACAAATCCCTAATTCTCGAAGTTCAATCAAAGACAATTCAAAGAATAAATCTCAAAACGTACTCAAACCATAAATCTAGATCCAATCATAACTGATTTGCAAAGGAAATGAATTTCAAGAATGTGTGCTAAAATAAACCATATCTAATGGGCTATTGTCTGATCTAGTAGATGGAAAGAGCTACTACAAAAATAGAACAACGAGTAACTACCACAATCTTTAGCATAAATCAGAAAGAACAACAATCAATTGTAACACTCGACTTAATAAATGCAATTCATTAAAAGAACAACATTCAAATGTGACACAGTTTCACCTATTTAATATGTTAAAGTAATAGTGTTTAAGGATCTATTTCAAATGCAAATGTAAATTGTAAAGAAAAAATCCATTTTGTAAAAGAACAATAATAAAGATTTGCATAAAATAAGGAAATAATTATAACACAAAAGAGCATCAAATCTTCTAGTGATCGGTACAAAGCCTCCAGAAGTTACTGCTGA
Source organism: Pinus taeda (assembly GCA_000404065.3). Taxonomy (NCBI): domain Eukaryota; kingdom Viridiplantae; phylum Streptophyta; class Pinopsida; order Pinales; family Pinaceae; genus Pinus; species Pinus taeda. The sequence continues at coordinate 214,768 of APFE030844373.1, forward strand.
TAAAGCTCATAATGTGATTAAGAGAGAATCTCTGTATTTCTCATTAATTGAAATAATAAAAGTACAGAATTACTGTGATGTCAAAATATTTTTTTTTCCCCTGGGAAAATCCGTAAAACTTCCATTAATTATGAAAAGAATTACATATGTATCAGTTTTACATATTCTATGATCACTGTAGGATCTGTACATATTCTGAAATTTACATCGATCTTTCTCTGTAATCATCTAATACATTCCATCGATTGTCTATAAATGTGTTGTTGCATTTTCAGCGACTATCAAAAAACAAAATCTATGAGGATTTGCTGTGATGACTGTGCAAAATCAGTGATCTGAGGATGTTGTTGTCCTTATTGCTGTATATTATGCGAGATGTGGACCCACTGTTGGGAAGCCCTGATCTATATAGGGCCGATGGTAGAAATTTTGTTTTTGCTGTCCCAAAACTTCCATGATCTCCCAGATGCCACGATCCATCAGTGCGGCCTCCTTGGACAATTTCTCAGCGTCCATATTATGCTCCCTGTAGATGTGAGTAATAGAGATATGTGTGAAAGCTTCTTTAAATCGATGCACTTCATCCATGATAGCTCTGAGTGTGTGCATGTGACAATTTGTGATTTCATTGAACCAGTTAATAACAATCTGTGAGTCCCCAAATATGTTGATGCTAGTGTAATGATGACATAGTGCAAAGTGCAAGAGATGGCGCAATGATATGAGCTCTGCATAATTGTTAGTGCCAGCGCCCAAACCAGCTTTGATATGGTAGGAATGAGTTAAGTTGTGGTGCAGTATGATGCCTCCCCCACAGCTCTGAGCATTTGCAGCTCCATCGAAATAGGCCCAAGGGGTGGAGAGATCGATATTGGGCGGTGGGTTTGGATGGCGTAATTTTGGGGGAGCCGGATCAGGGAGCTCCCTGTAAGCTGTGATGATTCCAGCTTCAATGAGGGGCCATTGAGGGGCTTTCTCATCAAAAGTCCAACTGTTCCGAACTTTCCACACAGTCCAGAGTATGATAATAGGAAGGTTGATCAGCTTCGTGCCCTTGTGACGTGTTGTCCAATTTATCCAAGCGCTGATAGGGTCGGGACCGCCCCAGTCCCCATCGAATGGGATGAAGGGTTTTAGGTTTTTCCATATCTGTCGTAACACAGTACAGTGCAGAAATAAATGAGCGGTGGATTCCGAATCCATTTTGCAGAGTATGCATCGCGACGGTCCCTGTATGGCTCGATTCATCAGGAAGTCACCCGTGGGCACTTTGTTTCTAAGAACACACCAAGTAAACAGCTTTGATCTGGGAGATGCAGCAAGCTTCCAGATCTGCCTCCACCAATTTTCAAGGATCTCGGGCTTTTTCTGTATGTTAAGCTGCGCATAACCATCCCTTGGTGTGTATTTTCCACTGTCAGCTAGGAACCAGATCAATTCATCCGGTCCCTCTGTTATCCTGATATGTGATTCTGATAGCGCTGCACAGTAATCGCGCCAGATCAAGTGCCATCTAGTAGGGAGATGGAGTTGGTTTTCCGTCTTCCAGGCCTGATGAAACAAGTCCGAGCGATCTCTGTCCGTGACCTGTGCGAGTACTGTGATATGTTGGGCAGATAGGCATTCAATCAGGTCCCGTGGTAGAATGTGACGACCCCCGCTACCATTCCACGGATCAAGGCCCACACGAGCACTGTTACCACTGTTAATCCTCCATACGATGTTATCCCTGATGAGAGGCAGGGCGTGTAACACAGCTTTCCAAATTGTTGATATACCCACCTTGTTCCAGGATGGCATTCTGAGCCAGTCCAGTATGTTCCTGGGCCAAATGTATTTGTGGAAGACAATGGAGGTCCAAAGACTGTGAGTTGTCATCAATGCCCAACCCATCTTTGCAGCCATGGCCTGAGCAAAAGTGGGAAGGTCCTTTAATCCCCATCCCCCCCACTTTTTTGGGAGTGCAATAGAGTTCCACCTGATCCACGCAAAAGTGCATTTATCCTTATTACCCGCCCATAGATATCTGTTACATAGTTTCTGGATCTTTGATAAAATGTTACGCGGAATCCAAGCCAGTGCCATCCAAAAAACCGGGGTAGCCTCCAACATAGATTTTATCAGTGTCAGTCTGCCAGCTCTTGACAGATATCGAAAACTCCATCAAGTGATCCTCTTCTCTATTTTAGCAACCAACCATACCTAATCTGCAATCTTCTGTGAGGTAGGTTTGAGCCAGTACCCCAGGTATTTAAGCCCTCTATCCAAGGGATGGTTGGTGTATGGAAATACCTGGCATGCTGAGAATGATTCCTGTACAGTTGTACCAACCATAGTGATGGTGGATTTTGCCCGGTTAACTTCCATTCCAATAGCATGTGCAAAGAGCTTGAGGATTCGATTGAATGAGGAGGTGTCCTGTATACTTCCATCAAGCATGATCAGCACATCATCAACGAACAGGAGGTGTGTGATAAAGCACTCGTCTGTGATCTTCAATCCTCTGAGTGTTCCTGCTCTTTTGGCTGAGCTGATGAGGCGACTCAGAGCTTCCATCACCAAAAGGAAGAGTAAAGGAGATAGAGGGCATCCCTGCCGAAGGCCTCTTTCTGAGTGGAAGAAATGGGAAGCGGCACCATTGATAAGGATGCTGAAAGAGGGGGATGTGATGCATGCCATTATCCAATTGATGAAATGGATAGGGAAGCCTATGTGGATGAGGATCATTTTGATATAGAGCCAGCTAACTCGATCAAAAGCCTTGGAGAGGTCGATCTTGAGAAGGATGCACTTGAGCCTTTTTGTCCAAACGGAGTGGATAGCTTCCTGTGCGGATCCAATGGCTTCATGGATTTGTCTGTCTTCCAGAAAGGCAAACTGTTGGGGCCCGATATGCTTGGATAGAATGGGCCGAATCCGATTAGCAATGATTTTAGAGATGATTTTGTAAAGAACATTGCATAATGAAATAGGCCTGTAATCGTCAAATGATGAGGGGGAGTCAGTTTTTGGAATGAGAGCAATAAAAGTTGTGTTTATTGCATCATAGAGTTGTCCCGACGTTCTGCTTTCCTCCACCACTCTCAGGATGTCCTCTCCAAGGAACTCTAGAAAGGCCGAGTAGAACTCTATCGTCCATCCATCTGGACCTGGACTTTTCTCCTTCTGAAACCATTTTATGGTGCTCTCCAACTCTTCCATAGTGACAGGTTCCATGAGAGGATCGATGTCATCTTCATATACAAATCTGGGGAGATGTGAGGCCACATTGATGATTTCCGCCAAATTTGTGCCCGCCGGATTCTTGTACAAATGTCTGAAATGTGAGGTGCCTAGCAGGGAGAGCTTGTTGAACGTGTCATCCACCCCTCCGTTTGTCATAGGTAGATTCCAAATAGTGTTTTCTAGCCTTCTTCCCTTCGCGAAATTGTGGAAAATTTTGGAGTTCTCATCCCCGGCTTTAAGCCAGACAGCCCTGCTTCTAAGTCTCAAGGACTCCTCTCTGGATTTCAAGATTCTGTGCTTCTGATTTTCTAGATCCATCAGCCGAGTTTTGTCCCCCATGGTTCCAAAGGCCAAGTTCCTGTCATCTTGGAGGGCATGTATCTCTTCTTCCAACTTTATGAGTTGTGCATCCTCCCTGCTTTTCTTCTCTTTTGCCCATTCTATCACCATGTGCTTGAGCTCTGTTAAGTTCTTGACAAATCCTCTTGCCAATGATGCTTCTCTGTATATTGGGTGTGACCTCCAGAAGTTGGAGACAAGGATGATGAAACTCGGATCCTCGAGCCAGTGGTGGTTGAATTTGAAAGGAGATTTCGGCTTTGGGAGAGGGCCCATGATCTCCATAAAGATAGGAGAGTGATCAGATATGCCACCTGATCCAACCCATTGTCTTAAACGAAGGAGCTTTTGAATCAAAGGCCCTTTGAGAAGAAATCTGTCTAGTCTGCGGGCAAGTGCAGCTTGACCCACTCTCCTATTTCTCCAAGTTGGAAGGGGCTTCTGCATGGGGGCGTCTACCAAATCATGAATTTCCAGCTGTCTTCTCATAAAGTCTGTGATAGTATCTATTTGCACCATAGAGCCCCAGGATTCACTGAAGCCCAATGAGAAATTTAGGTCTCCACTCATGATGATGTGGTCAAGGGACATCAATCTGTATCCAAGAAGTTTTCTCCAGAAACTCTCTCTTTGGCGACATGGCCCATACACATTGACAATACGAAGATTCATCCCAAGCTCAATCGCAAATATGTCCATCCCCATGTATCCAGGTCCACCCCAGGAAGAGTCCAGCCTAATGGATAGAGGGTTGTATCCCATTGTCCCCCATATCTACCGATTGCATCCAAGGCAATGAAATTCCATCGAGGCGATGAGAGACTGAGGGAGTGTGTGACAGCCTCAGCAGATCCAAGGGTTTCTTGGAGAAGGATGATATCAGGGTGTTTGACCTCAAAAAGTCATTTGATGGCCAGTTTTTTGGGGTGACTAGCCAGCCCCCTGCAATTGAATGAGAGAAACTTCATGGGGGCCCCTTCTGAGGGGGTTTTGTGGCTCTAAGGACCCCATCAATGGTGGACTGACGACCAGAGGCAACTTCGGCCCCGGCGTGCTTAATAGCTTTGTTCAGTTCCGATTTCCGGACTCTGATGGCAGTGATACCCATCCCCGGGGTAATAATGCCCAGGCCAATCGAGGGAGCTAAAGAATCCGGAAGTGATGTGCGGGGGCGCAGTGAATATGAGTGAGGCGGGTGTCTTCTGGAGATGGATTCCTTTGGGGGGGATGGAGCACGAGTCAGTTAAGGGGGGGCAGTGGAAGGGGTCATGGAGGGAGGAGAAATAATGCAGTGTGCAGAGGAGACAGGATCAGAATTTAAGAATTCAATAGACTTCTCCATTAAAGATAAGGAAGAGGAGTGGTAATTTCCGGATGTCTGAACTTCTGCTGCAGCAGCCCGTGCCCGAGTCAAGGGAGGAGAGGGAGCGTCCTTCATTGTCTGATCCACTGCGCTGGGATCGCCCTTGTGATTTGCAGTCTTCAGGTTTACAATGTATGATAGAGGTGAGTTCCTTCTGGACAATATTGGCGAATTCTTTGTAGTGCTGGCAGGGCTGTTGATCAATGGGCAGTCCCTGTATATATGGCCCACTTGATGACACTTATTACATCAGAAGGGCACTCCTTCGTAATCAAGTATCTGCATTCGCTTGAGCTTCCCTACATTCAGAGTGATCTTTTCCTCCAGGCCTTCTCTTGTGTCTAGGTGTATCAGGATTCGGGCCACCGTTTGCCTCCCTGTATCCAAATAAGATCGATCGTGATCAAGGTATGAACCCAGTGCATTACCTATGCAGGTGAAAGCATCTTCTCTCCAGAATTGAAGTGGAAGCCCAGGCAGCCGAACCCATAGTGGTCCAGCAGCTATTTGTTCCCTTTCCGGATCGAAAAGGGGATTCCATCGCTTCAATAGGACCGGGGAAGATTCAATATGCCAATATTTCTCAAGTACGGTGTGCGTGTGCTCCTCTTGTGCGAATCTGAGAGAGAACCATCCCCATGGGAGGACCCGAACCGCTGGCAGCTGCGAGAATAAACCTCCCCAGATTTCCTGCACCCATTTCCTCAGTCTGTCCGAAGAGTAGGAGCACCCCCGCACATGACCGACCAGCATAGTGCACACATTGTTCATTATTTCTTCGAAGTCTTCCGGGTTTCCAAATTCAATAGAGATGTCCTTCTGAGTGGCCCTTACACACTTTATTTTCTGCTTCTTTGATCTGGGGGCCGATGGATGCTACGCAAGAGGGTCAGTTACCCTAGCCTGTGATGAGGGCTTTGTGGATTGAATATTATCTGTTGGGGTACCAAAGAAGCCCGATGTATTGACCCCCGAATTCCGACAGGGGTTTTGCCCTAAACCGGGTTGATTAGCTTGAGCCCTAGGAGCGCTCGGAACTGGAGTGGGGATGGAGTCGAAATTCCATGAGTCCGGAGAGAATGTAGTAAGGAAATTTTCCGAACCTGGGGAGTGTGGCGGTGCCTCTATACCTATAGCCTCGTTCTTGGATTCTGGCAGGGTAACCACCGGGGTCAAATGCTGTGCCCTAACTTCCTCATAAACCCACGGTGAGAATTCAGTCGAAGCATGGTTAGGGTTGCTGAAAACCGTCTGTCCTTCGAACGGATCCTCGGTGTAGTCCACAAGGTCCGTTAACAGTTGATCCTCCATGGCGGTTAGAATCCTATGGCCTGTCGCTCTCCGAGGTCGACCTGTCTCCCAGTTCCGAGGCCAGCACCGAAACAAATGCGAAAACTGCGAATAATTGTTCTTTGCTGCAGTCTTCGGACATGCGGTTAGTCTCTCCGTTCAATCCTAAATGCCGTCAGAGCTCCCCGCCATCCTTCCATGTGATGTCAAAATATGCTTTGTTTAATGCAAAGATACAGTAACGGAGTAATAGTACCGATCCTTTTCACCCATCAGCATCATATAGTCTAATGGAAAACTAATGGATGAAAGCGAATCCTAAGCATCAAGAGATCCTTAGGATTTTGTGGCTAAATGATCGGATTTCTTTTTGGTCGAATTAGCACTTTCTTTCGAATCTTTCTCTAGCCTGCGTAGCCAAGAAACAATTTTGTCTCCTAGTTTGGTGTTGTCATTCTATTGATTGAACAACAATTGTCCAATTCTGATTTCTTGCACATAAAAACAAGCAAAAGTTAGTCTTCTCATGCTAAAAACATGCAATCTGTTAATAATTGATTTTACCTAACTTTCGCAATCTTTTCTTCCAAATCCTTTCCAATAATGAAGACAAATACATAAAAGTAAACGATTTATAAAGTAATGTGAGGGTAAAAACATACCTTTTCTATGACCCAACATACTTCCCTACTTACCTTTTTTCATGTCCTCATGCAAGAATATGGTTAAGATGCAACTGTGTTAAGGAGTAGGTAGGATGGGTCTCTTCTTGATATAACTAAAAACCATTTTTCTTTTTAAGAATTGCAAATGCTGGGCTCTCTTGGCACTCTGCCAATTCATAGTCAAAATGATACCCATCAAGTGGATAAAAAATAATGTGGGTTCTATAACGACAACCTATCCATGTAAGGCCCATGCATAAAATAAGATTGTTGTACTTAACCAAACGAGCAACAGTGGTTTTGAAATTTTTGTAACCGAACAACTCTTTGTTTTTAATGTTGTTGGTGGAAACCATCCACCTCTGTTTCGTAGCAAATAGGGATTCTTATTTAATATCCTAGAAATATTCCACCCCTGCTTTTACAGTGTCTTTATGGAGAGGACCTAAAGTTGTCACAACCTCTGGTTGCTCCATAATTTTTTTATGCTGTATAAAAAGGTGCAAGGGTTTTGTAGGTTCTTCCCTAATCCAAAGATCTAAATCATACTCCCTTTTTTGGAAAATTTTGTATACCTTAGCCCATTTAAGTTGATTACAAAAAAAAAGAAATGAAGGCTTTAAATTGAACATCTCTGATGAAGGGGCTAGGATTAGCATCCCTTTTGTCTTATAGGAAAAAGTTGTGTAAGTATAATTCATAGAGAAAATGCCTCACCTTTTCATCCTACTCATGGTAGCATTGAATAAAGTATATGGTATATTTAAATTAAACTAGTTTACCAGCCCTGACGGCCTTAACCTTTAACAACAAATACCTCTCAAGTAAAAAAGGTGCATAATTGGTAGCAGGTGACCTACAAGACAAGGCATCTGAATAAATGGAGAAAATGGTTTTAGTTTGCTTCATAGGTCTATGAAGTTGACTCTGTACTTGTTTCACTTTTTACTACTCATCTCTGAGACTAGCATAAGTCTCATCCTCTATTGCAGTCAACTCATTAAACTTCTTCAATAAATCCTTTTGTGTTTGTAGGGGTACCACTTCTCTTTGATATTGTGCTAGAGTATGCTGTGATTTTACTATTTCTTTTTGCAACTTTTGGATGGTGGCATCCCTTACCAAAGAAGTATACAGGGGTGTGCATTCAGTCTGAGAAGCATTATCATAGGTTATCACTGAGTCGGTCTGAACAGTTGTTTCTGATGTATTGATTGTTCCCTATGAAATGCATCTATTTATTTGATAATTTTCTGGAAAATTTGTTTGAACAACAACATCCATAAAATATGTTGAAAAAGAAAAAATTGTTTGAGTTTCCATCGAATGGGTGCAAATGCCTTCAGTCTGAGTTCCATTGATTTCAGTATGATGCATTTCAGTTTGAAGTCCAATTGAATTTATAGGGGTGTCTTATGTCTGTGTTCCAGTGGTTTGAAGGAGGTTTTCACATTGAGTACCAATGGTTTGAATTCTACTTTGCTCCCACGAGCCTTGCTTGCTTATTTGAACCCTTTCCTCATCTTTTTTATCTTTTTCTTCAATTTTCTATTCTCTTTTCTCAATAGATTCATCCTCACACTATCTGCTTTCTTTTCTTTCTTAGTGAGGTGTTTTATTGGAGAAGAAACAACAATATTTGTTTTGGGAAAACGAGGGGTTATATCGCTATTATGATCACGTTCCAATGAAACAGTATCTTCTGACCTAGTTTCCGGTTTAGGGCTTCTTTATACATAATTTTCTAGCTCAGGACTTCCATTTATAGAGGAAAATTTTCCCCCTTGTTCCTGTGAACCCTCCATATCTCTAGAGGATGGTAAAATGTTTGTATGACCAGAACTACTGGCAGAGGCAGACTAGATAGGGGTGCGGTCCTGATATTGTGAGTGTCCAGATTGACTTTTTTCCTCAAAGAGCGTCCCTAAGTTTTCCAAAACTCAGGCCACCTCTTCTTCATAACCATGTGGAAGAACATTTTATGGACTTGCAGGGGATGTATGTGATTGTTTTGCTTCCTCTACCAATTCTTTAGTATTATGTTGTGAACTTATCCTCCTAGAATGTCTTTGTTTTGTAGGGACAGATGCTAAAGTAGAGGTTTTCCTTTTTCGTGTCCTCCCTAAGATTGTTACCTCTAAAGTTTGTTGTTCCTTATCAAATTCATTACATTCCCTACAATTTGGCCAGAAGCTGCCCCTGCCTATGCATTTCCTAGGTTTCCTTCTAATGAGGGTACACTAGGGTTTACAAAATTGTCCTAGGTTAATTGTTGTTGGGCTAGTTCTTGAGTAATGATGAGCTTAATTACACCACGATCGCTAATTGTAGCATGTGGGTTCTTAGCTTTCTTAGCCTGACTAGCAACATCATGCAGTAAAGAGTTTAAAAAGAATGAAAATTAACTACAATATTCTGCCTAAGTATTGCTAATAGCTTAAGGTGTCTAGACCATAGCACATCTTGTCGGCCATCACAAGTAATATATCTTTGAAAAACTATTTCCAATTCTCACCATGGTTCCCTCGAGGACACAACATGAATTCCTTTTCCCTTGCGTATTAATTCTTCACCCAGCTCTTCAAATACTTCAACAACTTCATGCAATTGTATATGCTTCTCAGTCCATTTTATGCCTTCTATTGAAAGTCCTGAGACTTTGTCTATGACTACTTCGGAGACTGCTATAGCTCTTCCTTTTACGATTGTGTGTCCATTCTATAAGTTTTGCAAAAATTCCAATGCAATGTCACTGTGAAATCCCTGCAACCTGACCAAGTACTGTATCCACCTGATGCATTCGAGAATTTCTCAAGCTTGTTATGTTAATTGCAATAGTGTGGGCTAGGTGCGAATAGAGTTTCCCCCCATGCTTGTTGTTCTCCTGTAACAATTTCATTAATTTGCATGGAATTTCCTTGACTCTACAGTTTTAGTGTTGAGAGGGAGTGTTGAGAAATGGGAACAAGAAATTCCAGTTTAAATTGTCCTTGAATTAAACTAATAATTAAAATCAAATTCTATTCTCATAGCAACTTGTAAATAGTTAATTAAGTTTAATGAACTTAATCAGCTTAGTAATTTTGAGTTGGAAGTATTTCTGTAGTCATGTATATGTTCTCCATAAGTTTTAGGGGTACAATATGAGTTTAAATCGAGTTTGAAATTAGATCACTCAATTTACTGACTTAAGTTCAATTAAATTAGTTCTAAATTGTTTTTGGAACTAATAGAGGACTAACAATAAGTTGGTGCACTAATGCATCCTCTAGTGCTACTCCAGTTAACTGAAGATTCCCTCATGAGAAAATCATACATGTCAGTTCAGAGAAAGACCCAGTTGAGACTAGAGTGTAGGGATAGTGTACTATCAGTGGTATTATTCACTGCAGTGTAAATATCATGCATGCATCAGAGTTGATCCTATGTCTAGATTGCACCGTTTTGGAATCATGAATTCCCTTTAAATACGGGCTATTCGTCCTAGGAATTATGCAAGAGATTAGGGGCTTGGAGAGCTGCAAAATTGGCTAAGTGTTGGCCAAGATCTTGCTTATGAGCTGAGAGAGTTGATCATACTTATGCAGAATTTTTTTGTTGAGAACAAGCTTTGTTTCTTCACTCATATTTATGATATATGAAATACTGATAGTAGGGTTTTGAGCAGTGACCTTTCCCAAATACATCTTGCCTTATGTTCCATTGATTTATCTTCTTCTTGTTCATATTATTTTCATCGATCATTAGCTTCCACTGGTTGAAAGTAGAAGTAGTTTCTTGTCATGTGCTTTAGTACATTACATGAGCTTGTGAATCTACTGGACTTTCTACACCATAACCTCATGGAATCCATCAAAACCTAATAATAAATTTTCCTAGGGTTTTCTTCAAACCCTAGAATTTTTTTATGTCTCCACCATCCTTTGATTTCTTCCATCAAAGGTTTCATCATCGGGGTGATCTCCAAGGATTTTCTTTAGCCTAGCTCTGATAACATGTTAATTTTTCATACAGATAGATTTTCTTTACTTTGATAATCACATTTCATCATTAATACATTAAATTCACCCCAGATCATCATTACATTATTAAGATATACACCATTATCCACCATGATATGAAATTATATACAAATAACAACATCATCATCATCAATGCAGTGAAACATAATGGAACAATCAAAGAAAAGCATGCACACACATAGAGATGCCAGGATTGGTCTAAGACTAGAGAGAAAGCCACTATGGGGCAAACCCTTGTAAATATTCTTCTTCTTATATCATCATCAAATGATTCATCAAAAGACAGTACGATGATCCATAACTTTATCTATGCAACAAAACAACTATGATATCCATGAAACGGATCTAATCATGCTTGAAAAGAAAACCTTGATTCTGATTACTGTAATATGCTATCACTAACTATAGACAATTGTTGGGTACTACCATCATTGTGTCGAACATTGTTGAACATTGTGAGGAATATTTGGAATACTAAAATATCATCTTTGAGTCATAGATGTAGGCAAGAGGAGTTGTGCAAGTGTCTATAGTAGATCTGGATGCTCTCTATGAACTAAATGATAGCGTTGATGGAAGCCCGGATGCTCCTAGACCATTTGGTGCTTGCATCTAGGGTCAAAATTACCAAATATATTTTAAAATCCTTGGATGGTCTCTTCTAGCTACTATGTGTGTGTCTGGGATATCTTGGACGCTCTCAGGGCCACTTTGTGTGAATGTGCGGGGAATGATACCTTCATATCTACCTCTGAAACCATGGATGCTCTCATAAGATTCAGTGACAATGTCTATGGGTCTCTCGATGCTCTCATAAGCTTGTGTGCCAATGTCCAAGGACTAAAATGCCCAATTCTGTGCCAACATCCAGGAACTAGAAAACCCTATATTAGTGTGAGCTTCGATGCTAAGATTGCGTACCCTTGTGTGAACGTTCCTCCGACAAACCTGTGTGAACCAAGATAATAAGAGAAGAGAAGATGGTTTGTTCAATGTGTCCAGAAGAGTTTCAGATCTATTCTATTTATAGGATTTCTTGAGGGTCCACTTGGGGTTGAGTCTGACCTAAGAAGTTACACATGTGGTTAGGTTCAACCCATTCCATAATACATGTATGAATAAAATAATTCAAAACTCAACTTTTTCTTGTCCAAATAAGGTGATCTTTAGGTCGATTTTGGTCCTGTAGAAAAGAGGAATCTAATGCATTCATCATCTTAGTCATTTGAGATGTTCAAGTGGAATTTGACCGCAGTTGGAAAAATTAAAACCCCCAAGGGGAAGGGTTCTATAATAAGCCTGGTAAAAAAGTCCATGTAATAAAGTTAATAAAGGAAAAATAATAACCAAGGTCATGGAACACGTATTCCAAGTTGAATGTTCAGAAAAACACCCTAATGTGGGTGTTCATTTGGTTTATTATGGCTAAGGAAATGGTAAGGCTTTGGAAAGGAAAAGTGGCATTAATTGTCATTTTATTTATGAAAATAATGGAAATTAGGAGAAAATGAAGGTAAAAGGTCACATGTTTCATGTGAGGAGGAAAATGAAGGTAAATAATGGAAATGGAAGAAAATAGAGGCCTCATTAATAAAAAAGCTTCTGAGGATCAGTTCATAACCTTTTGTGTGTTCAAATTTGGAGCTCTCTCTCTATTCACTCACTCTCTTTCTCATACTCTTGGACACATAGAGAATTCTTGGAGAACTCTAGAATTGGAGGAAGGAAGGCAAAGAAAGGACAAGAAATTAAAGGGAAGAAAAGATCAAGCAAGGAAGAGCGAGATCAAGTGGATACGGTGGGATTACTTGCAGATACTGAGTTGCATGTATTATTTCCTTGATATTTTTGGCATGCATGCTACATGCATCTGTGTATTTGGTTCTCTTGTTATCATTGGCATGCGTTTTTCCTGGTGTGACAGTGGTCTTCAGCCATGCCTTACCATTTCCGGATAGGCATGGTGTGGTGGAGTTCTCTTATTTCAGTTGAGATGGATTGTCAAATGGTTTCTAAAGCTGAGGGGGCTGGTCTTAGTGAAGAAACACAAAGCCTAGGAATATCTAGACCAGTGAAGGTGGGATTACAGTAAATCCTAATTGTGTATGCCCTCGTTAGGCCTACAAATCCTCAGTTGGCGAATGGTGGGATATACGGTAAAGCCTAGGGGTGCACCAGTGTTTTTTTTGAAGAAGAAGGGTGGTACTCTTAGATAATGCATTGATTACATGTAGTTGAAAAAAGTGACCATCGAGAACAAGTATCCATTGTTGAGGATTGTTGGCTTGTTTGACCAGTTGAAGGGAGAAACAGTGTTCTCGAAGATTTATTTGAGATCTAGATATCATCAAGTACGCATTAGAGAACAGGACATCTACAAGACTGCTTTCTGAACTAGGTATGGGCATTATGAGTTTGTTGTAGTTGCATTTTGTTTGACTAGTCCTCCATCTACTTTTATGTGCTCAATGAAAAGTGTGTTGTGTCCTTATATGGAAAAAAAATTCATTGTGTTCATTGATGATATATTGATATATTCTAAGAATGAGGAAGAGCATGTCGAACACTTAGTAGTAGTGTTGAGATTTCTAGGAGAGAATCAGTTGTATGCCAAGCTTAGAAAATGTTGTTTCTTTCAAAAACAGGTACATTACTTAGGATATGTCATCTCCAAGGAAGGGAGGGTAATGGATCTGGAAAAGACAAGATCGATCATGGACTGGGCAGTTCCTACAAACGTGGATGAGGTAAGATCATTTATGGGACTAGCAGGTTATTATAGGAGATTCATCAGGAACTTCTCTCAGATTGCATATCCTATTACATCAATACAAAGGAAAGGTAATAAATTTGAATGGATAGAGGAATGTGCAACCCATTTTGATCAATTGATGTAGTTGTTAACAAATGCTCTAGTTCTAAAGATTGCAAATCTAGATAAGGAGTTTGTGGTGTGTATAAATGCCTGCAAAAGAGAACTTAGTGGAGTTGTAATGTAAGAAGGAAAGGTAGTGTTCTATGAATCACAGAAGTTGAATGAGCATGAGATGAATTAGCTGACACATGATCTTGAGTTGCCAATGTCATCCATACATTGAAGATGTGGAGGCATTGTCTTCCTAGTAGGAGGTTTCTATTGATGAGCAGTCACATTGGATTGAGGTATCTGTTTGGCCAACCAAATCTGAATTCCAGGAAATCTATATGGTTGGCCACGATTGTTGGTTTGCTAAGATGACTATTTAAATCATTCTTAATTCCTACATTACATTTTCAACTTGGGATTCATACATTTATTTGTAGGATGTCGACACTATGTGTGCAATAGAGATCAGAGGTTGTTACATAACTAAATGAGTCTAACACTTCATCAAATCATTGCAATAATGTATTAACAAATCCCTAATTATCGAAATTCAATCAAAGACAATTCAAGGAATAAATCTCAAAACGTACTCAAACCATAAATCTAGATCCAATCATAACTGATTTGCAAAGGAAATGAATTTCAGGAATGTGTGCTAAAATAAACCATATCTAATGGGCTATTGTCTGATCTAGTAGATGGAAAGAGCTACTACAAAAATAGAACAACGAGTAACTACCACAATCTTTAGCATAAATCAGAAAGAACAACAATCAATTGTAACACTCGACTTAATAAATGCAATTCATTAAAAGAACAACATTCAAATGTGACACAATTTCACCTATTTAATATGTTAAAGTAATAGTGTTTAAGGATCTATTTCAAATGCAAATGTAAATTGTAAAGAATAAATCCATTTTGTAAAAGAACAATAATAAAGATTTGCATAAAATAAGGAAATAATTATAACACAAAAGAGCATCAAATCTTCTAGTGATCGGGTGCAAAGCCTCCAGAAGTTACTGCTGATAAAGCTCATAATGTGATTAAGAGAGAATCTTTGTATTTCTCATTAATTGAAATAATAAAAGTACAGAATTACTGTGATGTCAAAATATGCTTTGTTTAATCCAAAGATACAATAACGGAGTAATAGTACCGATCCTTTTCACCCATCAGCATCATATAGTCTAATGGAAAACTAATGGATGAAAGTGAATCCTAAGCATCAAGAGATCCTTAGGATTTTATGGCTAAATGATCGGATTTCTTTTTGGTCGAATTGGCACTTTCTTTTGAATCTTTCTCTAGCCTGCGTAGCCAAGAAACAATTTTGTCTCCTAGTTTGGTGTTGTCATTCTATTGATTGAACAACAATTGTCCAATTCTGATTTCTTGCACATAAAAACAAGCAAAAGTTAGTCTTCTCATGCTAAAAACATGCAATCTGTTAATAATTGATTTTACCTAACTTTCGCAATCTTTTCTTCCAAATCCTTTCCAATAATGAAGACAAATACATAAAAGTAAACGATTTATAAAGTAATGTGAGGGTAAAAACATACCTTTTCTATGACCCAACATACTTCCCTGCTTACCTTTTTTCATGTCCTCATGCAAGAATATGGTTAAGATGCAACTGTGTTAAGGAGTAGGTAGGATGGGTCTCTTCTTGATATAACTAAAAACCATTTTTCTTTTTAAGAATTGCAAATGTTGGGCTCTCTTGGCACTCTGGCAATTCATAGTCAAAATGATACCCATCAAGTGGATAAAAAATAATGTGGGTTCTATAACGACAACATATCCATGTAAGGCCCGTGCATAAAATAAGATTGTTATACTTAACCAAACGAGCAGCAGTGGTTTTGAAATTTTTGTAACCGAACAACTCTTTGTTTTTAATGTTGTTGGTGGAAACCATCCACCTCTGTTTCATAGCAAATAGGGATTCTTGTTTAATATCCTGGAAATATTCCACCCCTGCTTTTACAGTGTCTTTATGGAGAGGACCTAAAGTTGTCACAACCTCTGGTTGCTCCATAATTTTTTTATGTTGTATAAAAAGGTGCAAGGGTTTTGTAGGTTCTTCCCTAATCCAAAGATCTAAATCATACTCCCTTTTTTGGAAAATTTTGTATACCTTAGCCCATTTAAGTTGATTACAAAAAAAAGAAATGAAGGCTTTAAATTGAACATCTCTGATGAAGAGGCTAGGATTAGCATCCCTTTTGTCTCATAGGAAAAAGTTGTGTAAGTATAATTCATAGAGAAAATGCCTCACCTTTTCATCCTACTCATGGCAGCATTGAATAAAGTATATGGTATATTTAAATTAAACTAGTTTACCAGCCCTGATGGCCTTAACCTTTAACGACAAATACCTCTCAAGTAAAAAAGGTGCATAATTGGTAGCAGGTGACCTACAAGACAAGGCATCTGAATAAATGGAGAAAATGGTTTTAGTTTGCTTCATAGGTCTATGAAGTTGACTCTGTACTTGTTTCACTTTTTACTACTCATCTCTGAGACTAGCATAAGTCTCATCCTCTATTGCAGTCAACTCATTAAACTTCTTCAATAAATCCTTATGTGTTTGTAGGGGTACCACTTCTCTTTGATATTGTGCTAGAGTATGTTGTGATTTTACTATTTCTTTTTGCAACTTTTGGATGGTGGCATCCCTTACCAAAGAAGTATACAGGGGTGTGCATTCAGTCTGAGAAGCATTATCATAGGTTATCACTGAGTCGGTTTGAACAGTTGTTTCTGATGTATTGATTGTTCCCTATGAAATGCATCCATTTATTTGATAATTTTCTGGAAAATTTGTTTGAACAACAACATCCATAAAATATGTTGAAAAAGAAAAAATTGTTTGAGTTTCCATCGAATGGGTGCAAATGCCTTCAGTCTGAGTTCCATTGATTTCAGTATGATGCATTTCAGTTTGAAGTCCAATTGAATTTATAGGGGTGTCTTATGCCTGTGTTCCAGTGGTTTGAAGGAGGTTTTCACATTGAGTACCAATGGTTTTGAATTCTACTTTGCTCCCGCGAGCCTTGCTTGCTTCTTTGAACCCTTTCCTCATCTTTTTGATATTTTTCTTCAATTTTCTATTCTCTTTTCTCAATAGATTCATCCTCACACTATCTGCTTTCTTTTCTTTCTTAGTGAGGTGTTTTATTGGAGAAGAAACAACAATATTTGTTTTGGGAAAACGAGGGGTTATATCGCTATTAGGATCACGTTCCAGTGAAACAGTATCTTCTGACCTAGTTTCCGGTTTAGGGCTTCTTTATACATAATTTTCTAGCTCAGGACTTCCATTTATAGAGGAAAATTTTCCCCCTTGTTCCTGTGAACCCTCCATATCTCTAGAGGATGGTAAAATGTTTGTATGACCAGAACTACTGGCAGAGGCAGACTAGATAGGGGTGTGGTCCTGATATTGTGTGTCCAGATTGACTTTTTTCCTCGAAGAGCGTCCCTAAGTTTTCCAAAACTCAGGCCACCTCTTCTTCATAACCATGTGGAAGAACATTTTATGGACTTGCAGGGGATGTATGTGATTGTTTTGCTTCCTCTACCAATTCTTTAGTATTATGTTGTGAACTTATCCTCCTAGAATGTCTTTGTTTTGTAGGGACAGGTGCTAAAGTAGAGGTTTTCCTTTTTCGTGTCCTCCCTAAGATTGTTACCTCTAAAGTTTGTTGTTCCTTATCAAATTCATTACATTCCCTACAATTTGGCCAGAAGCTGCCCCTGCCTATGCATTTCCTAGGTTTCCTTCTAATGAGGGTACACTAGGGTTTACAAAATTGTCCTAGGTTAATTGTTGTTGGCCTAGTTCTTGAGTAATGATGAGCTTAATTACACCACGATCGCTAATTGTAGCATGTGGGTTCTTAGCTTTCCTGGCCTGACTAGCAACATCATGCAGTAAAGAGTTTAAAAAGAATGAAAATTAACTACAATCTTCTGCCTAAGTATTGCTAATAGCTTAAGGTGTCTAGACCATAGCACATCTTGTCGGCCATCACAAGTAATATATCTTTGAAAAACTATTTCCAATTCTCACCATGGTTCCCTCGAGGACACAAGATGAATTCCTTTTCCCTTGCGTATTAATTCTTCACCCAGCTCTTCAAATACTTCAACAACTTCATGCAATTGTATATGCTTCTCAGTCCATTTTATGCCTTCTATTGAAAGTCCTGAGACTTTGTCTATGACTGCTTCGGAGACTGCTATAGCTCTTCCTTTTACGATTGTGTGTCCATTCTATAAGTTTTGCAAAAATTCCAGTGCAATGTCACTGTGAAATCCCTGCAACCTGACCAAGTACTGTATCCACCCGATGCATTCGAGAATTTCTCAAGCTTGTTATGTTAATTGCAATAGTGTGGGCTAGGTGTGAATAGAGTTTCCCCCCATGCTTGTTGTTCTCCTGTAAAAATTTCATTAATTTGCATGGAATTTCCTTGACTCTACAGTTTTAGTGTTGAACAACAACAAATAAGACGCATGCAAGAGTTTCAATCCAATTTTTTTGTATAAATGCAATAATAATAATTGGTCAAATCATAAAAATATTTTGTATAAATCAAATATAAATAACTGGTCAAGTCAGAAAAAGCTTTTGTATAAATGCAATAATAATAATCAGTGAAATCAGCAAGTCATGGAAGAGTTCATTAATTATATCTTTCATATCATCATAGCAAAAAACCTTCCTCCTCTGATAAGAAAATGGTTTCCTCATCCTCGAAGCATGAGAAAATGAGAAGTACACACAACATCATTAATATGGCATGAAGTTGTTAGAGGAGTACGATAGGTGGAGTGAAGCAAAATAATTAACAGTCGTATGAGTGGTTGGAAATAATTGTAAAAATAAAAAAGCATGTAAATACTCATTATGATAAATGATTTACATTTTGTGATTGATAAAGAAAAATTTGACAAGGAATGAAATGAATAATGAATACTGGTGTCAACATATTGGATGATGTTGAAGTGATAAATTCAATGGATTTTCAATGGTTGTACCAGTTTTTAAAAGTATAAACACTATTCAACAATGGTTTCTCCTTTTGGATTAATTAAATAGGAAGCATTAGCATACTAAATAATTGGCAATATAGAATAATAATCCAATACCACAAGAAGAGCCACTACTTCCAACAGGCATCTATAGCCTCGACAGGATTGCCACTTAAACCCAAAAATGAGGCAATATCCTCAACTTACGACTTTTTATTATTATTTACATATTTCTGCAAAGAGACCATTGTGTTGGCATGGTAACCAGATAACCACAATTCCATTCACTAGGGCAGAACAAAGTGAACAAGCCAACTACTGATGAGACCTCTTGTCCTTAGACATATATAATGTTTGAAAGGCCATAACCCTAGTGCAGTAGGCAGAATGGAAATGTCACTTGTGTTAAGTCCTTATGATCATGATAGGCTAGCTCATAATGAGATCTCCTATCCTCTTTGAGAAAATATTATCCTATTTCCAATTTTACATTATAAGTTGAGGGAGGCTCACTGTTGACTTGATGGGCATTGACACAAGTTTAGTGTTAGTCAGCCAGGAAAATCCCTACACTACTAGCCCTTTCGGCATCAACCCGCAGAGCACGAACTAAAGTCTCACCTGAAGCAGTATGGGGAGGTACGGGAACCAAGTTTTCACACCCTGAGATGGTTGTGATGTCAGTTTTACACTTTAACTTTGCCTTCACATATATCGATAAGCCTTTAGGGCTTATTGAAGTGCTTCTTTATTAGTCTTTTAGAACCCCCGCGAAGGTTTGTGATCATCCTTCGCATAACCCTAACAAGTGATTTAGGCACTTACGTGCCTCTGTAGCTGCTTTGTTGTATAGTTCCCCAAATTATCTTAAGTGTTCGCTAGCTCTACCATGAAATTAAGATTATCTTTGCGTAAACATATATCTTTACTTGTGTTCATATAACTGAGGAAAACATATAGATTGACGCATCAAATTAGCCATAAAACATAAACCCGGTGCTTAACATAACATAATCACATGCAATTGATAGAAGTAAAATACATAGTGATTTCAGAATACTTCTCTTTATCAATGACTCAAATTTCCAATACATACTCTAACTTCCCTATGCACATAGCTAAAGGGGTTTGTGCACTTAGCTTTGGGCTTCTACCCTACGCCTCTGCGAACTCCGTTGTAGAGCCTCTTTCCTACGCTAAGACTCTCACTCTTAGCTCTTCACAAACTCATCAATGACTCCCACTAGACTATCTTTCCCCACAAAAAGTCTTCTAACACTTCTTTTTATACAATCCCATGGTCTACAAACCAAGGGTGGATCTCATCAAGCCGACACAACCTATCTAAACCAAGGGCGGAAACACTTTTTTACACTTGATATCTTCGCGCTCCATGACCACACAATGTGAAGACTTTACATTCCCTTATACAAAATTCAGGCTTTCTACCCCAAAACTTGGGCTTTTAACCCCAAAATTGACCCAAGGGGACCCGTTCCCAATAGGCCCCCAACACAGACATGGTGACTCACCCACGAGTCACTTGGATGGAATGCAGATCTTGTCGAGAAGACGTCCAAGCTCCACTTGGACTATTGCAACTTCGGCAATGCACTGTGTTTCCACTTGCTTCATCTCCTCGACTAGCTACTCCATCGCTGGCCCTACACTAGCTGATTGCATCTTCTGTTGAGTCACTTGCAAACTAGCCAGCTTGCCTTCAATAGTGGTCATGATCAAATATGCCTCGTCTGGCTAAGGCTTCAAACAAGCCTTTAGCACTGCTTCCTTGTGCTGAGCTACGTCCACCTGCTCTTTCAATGCCTTTGCCTCCTACAACTTTGCTAACCTTTGTGTGATGGAGATGGTGAGTATTGTCGCTTTAGCTTCGTTATATTGTTGTTTCAGCTCCCTTGCCTCCATTTCTAGCCTATGTACATTGGAGTCCTCTTCTATGCTGGTGACTACTTTGAGTAGTTGCTTGAAGAGTGCAGTGCAATCCTTTACTGTGTTGTCCACTGTTGCCACAGTGTATTTCACAGTTGTCTCACACTGCTCTCTAACTTCTAGTGGAGTTGAAGGTTGGGCCTTCAACTGCAGTTCTATAATCTTGAGGTTCAAGTCAAATTGAACCTTCACCAACTCTGTTCTTACATCGTGCACTCTGGCAACAAGCTTCTGAATCCGCACATCTACTGGCTCATCATCAGGAATGTCCTGCTCTGGGACAGACCTACATGCCTCAGCCACTACCTTGTTCGTGCACTCATTTTTGTCAGTGATGGCTTTGACAAGGTCAATAGCATAATCTCTTTGTACAACCATCTGAGTCTTTTTTACTTTTTTCTCATTGACTACCTGTAATGCTCACTGTTCGCGGGACCCAAGTTCCACGATCACACCATCCTGCAAAACGTGAACCACCTCACTGGGAAGCACGGCCAAATTGAGCCCAACTCCTTTGAGGACGCTGACAGCCAGCCTATCAACTTCGGTCTCTATGGTTAGCGCTCCCTTTAGTAGCACTATTGCTTGGGAATCCAGTGTGCACACCATCCCTGCTGCTTCTAATGTGCCGAGTGCAAAATTAGTTGAAACCATGCTGCTTCGTCCCATGTTGTTCTGTACCTGCGATGCCTAGATCTATAGCTTGCGCAGACCCATATGAATGGCACCCAAGGCCTGCTTCTATTGTAGCTCGAACTGCTGCAACAATTCCGCAGTGGAATCCCTTATCGTATCACCGATATCATTCTCCATTTGTTTTATATCTTGTTTTTTCCTTTTGTTTTTTTATGTATTTTCTTTCATGTTTTCTTAATAAGACTTTGCATGAAAGGTGTTCCTTTTGGCTCAAAACACAATGTGGAAAAACTTGAAAAGGGAAATTTTGATGACAAAAAATGCTTGGATTATATGTTGCCTCTTCTCTATCTTGAGTTTACATATATTTAAAGTCGATGATGTCTGAACAAAAAATATGACTTGTTCTAGACAGAAATCCTTTGGTAAAAATATGAAGCTTGTATCTTTATTAGGGTCTTCAGTTTGACCCAGCCACCTATTGAATGGAGTTTCGACCTATCAACTCGACCAAATAGAGAAGGGAAAGGAGAAAAACTTTAAAAAGAGTATGTACCTTATAAATCCCTTAAAACAAGGAACAACCTCTCCTACTCTCAATAATTTGGGATCCCTCTTCTACCCTGGAATATAAATAACTGCCTAAGTACATTTCTGTAAATAAATAAATAAAGGGTGAAAGAAGAGAAAGGCTTCCTATGTATAGAGGTGAAGCAAGCAACTTTGTTGGGGTATTGTCCAGGCCTATTGGCAATAGAGAAATTCTTGTTTTTCCTTGAGGTGACTCTGTCGGGGTACTATTCAGGCTCACTAGCATCAAAGCAACACTAGGTAATGTGCATAAAAAGATCGATATACTTATTATCCTTCTCCCCTATCGAAATAGTTGAGGCATGACTAGTCTTATATTGATGTGTTTCACACTAAGTAAAGAATAGAGATGACTATATATTTAACTTGGATATGTAGCAAAAATAGGGTAATTTGAATGGAAATCAATACTTCTTGAAGGAATAAGACCTTGCACTTAGAGAATTAAACCTAGACAAAGAAGCTAAAGTTCTACCAGTGTGTCGCCAATTGTTGACATTGCAATTAATGCCCTACAAAACTTTGCCTACACCTAAATTTTGGAGCCTATTGAGGATCTCACGATTTGTCGCTCTATGGTCCCTTCATGGTTGAACGATATTTTGCAAATCATTTAAGTCCTCTTCTCAAAGTTCTAAATTTCAAAGTCACTTGCTCACACATGCATTGTCTTGGTTGAACTCATGAGTGCACTTTCTTTATGTAAGCTTAAATAAGCATAACATTGTCCATCAATAAAATTCATGTGTGATTTTCAACTCATGTAGACAGTCAGTGTGCACTTTTGTTGACATCCATTAACAATCTACCTCACTTTTATTGCAATTATACTTTTAGTTCAGTGAGTTTTCCCAACTGTCGCTTTTGACACACCCTCGCTTTCACAAGTGTCACTTTTACATTCTCTATTGTCACTTTTCCTCATTTTCATTTTAATAAGTGTCATTTTCATATTATCTTCACTCTGGCATGTTTCACTTTCACATTCTTTCGCATTTTGCAAGTGTCTATCAGCCCTCAATTTTGACCATTTTTTACCATGCATATTCCACCTTTCTATCATCCCTTCACACCATATCATGATCATATTTGTCATATTTTTTTCTCTTTTTGCACATTAAGGTAAAATAATTATGTCTTTTAATTTTTATAATTTTTAGTGAAAATTGGGTATTAAAAATTATTTTTGGCGGAAATTGAATTTCCTGTAATGGCTCCATTAAAGTCTTATGTGTAGGACATTTGGGCACAAAAGGAAGGTAGATTCGAGAAGTACAAGAACCAAGTATGGACAAACTCCTATTTTCACACTCCAAATGAGTTAGAACAGACCCGGTCAAAGTTGGTCAAACTTGACCAGTCACTCAAAAAATCCCCTGATTTAGGGGAAATTTGTGATATTGTGGAATCTTCCCCTATTTTTTGCAACAAACGAGATGAGTTCGACCTTAGCAGGTGGAATAGAACTCTTTTTTGTTTTTACAACCATTTTAGTTGATCTTGTTACATTTTTTGCTTATTTAAACACAATCACTCAAGCAACAATGGATATTATTATTATTGTGACTTCTATATTTATGAATATAATTTGAAGAATTTTCCTTCTATTTCTTGTTTTTATTGTTGTGGGATGTGATTATTGATATAATGTAGCTAATAGTCTTCAAGTTTACCAAGAAAAGGTGGAGGGCCCCTATTCTAAACTAAATACATTGCATTGTAATTGTTGTGCATAATTGTTAATATCTTAGATTGTTGAATGTTTTCATTACAATTTCTTGTGAATATTTTCTGAGTCAATTCATTGTATGTCATAGCCATTTATATTTTTGAAGTGATTTCGTTTCAGTAATTGGTTTAAGTAAGGAAGGAAAACCTAGTCATCTAAGTTATATCATCTTTCTTGTGAGCTAAGAATTGAATTGAAAATTGTGTTCGTGTATTTAACCTTTACTTCTTTCTTAATTTAATTTTGTTATGCTTTATGGTGGAGTTGGTTTTGTTGGAACGGGAATGATGAGGAAGGACAACTAGGACCTCTAAGTTAGAGCCTTTTCCTTATTGGCTATGCTCCACATATAATCATTACACATTTAGATCAGAATTTTAATGCCTTTACAATCAGTAATTTATATTTGTAATATGCATTTCCATTAAAATCTAAGCAACTCCTTCCTAAGCTAATTTAATCCAAGGTCCATTTAATTTGGATGTGTTTCCAAGCTTACAAGCTCGGATTGATATAAATACATGTTTTAATTTACCCAATAAATTGAACTAACATTTTTGGCATCATTGTTGAAGAAGCACGATTAGATATAACTAATTAGGAAGCTTGTTTAGAAAACATAAAAACATACAAAAACATCAAATAAAAAAAAAACAAAATTAATATTTTTCATTATGGTTATATATGCCTAGACAAATAGACAAAAATGGTAGATATAAAATCCAAGACCTCCCAACCACTAAACCATTGGTGGGAGCAAGACAATCTACATTCAAACTAACTACACCAATCGCTAGAAAACCGACTTTGGAAGACTTAGAGGGAAAACGTTCAATCTTGTTGAAAGACAAACTTTGTTGACTTATGAAGTAAAGAAAAAATAAACACAAGCAAAAATATCTTCTATAGGAAAACAAAGAGAAACAAGAAAACCAATCATTCAACCTGTCCTTGAGCATTTAGAGCAAACAATTGATCAAATTGTCCTTGAACAACTAGAGAAAGTTGAAGAAGTACAAACTTAAATTTTGACTGGAACATTTGAAAAAGCTAAAAAAATGATAGAAGAAGAACAAGGATCTAATACTCCTGGACTAACTCCATAAAAACAACTAGAATATGAGAGACAACGAAGAGAATGGGCAAGGAAGAGAGAAGAAGAGAGAAAAAGAGAAGAGGATACCAAAAGAGAAAATGAAAAATGAAAGAAGAGAGGATAGAATAGACAATGACCAATAAGCTACTTTTGGATTTCCAATATTAGACACTAGAGCAATCTTGGGAGAAGAGGTAAGAATGAAAAATATCCCACCTTCTATTTGACCAAAATTCTATGGTATGTCTTCTTAAGATCCTACCTCATTCTTGTTTGAATTTGATATTTTATGTCATACCTGGTTATATTGATGATACACATAAACTTCGTCTTTTTCATGCTACTCTTAAAGCATCTGCATTAAAGTGGTTCATGGGATTAGGTGAACATACTATTACCAGTTGGGAAGAAATGAGGAAATTTTTTTTTAAGAAATATCAAGCACACTTTAGGCCTGGAGATTCAAAATATGACACTTTTAGAATGACTCAACAAAAAGATGAAAGTTTAGAGGAATACTTAGAAAGATTTCTTTATAACTTACAAAAATCTGAACATCATTCTTTAAATCCTGATATTATTCAAACAATATTTTTAAAAGGCATATGAGATAAGTATCTTGGCATTCTTAATGTGATGGGAAAATGAGATTTTCATATTTACCATTTGTTGAAATTGCAGAGTTATGTCAAAAATATTCAAGAGCAAGACTAAAACTGAGAAAAGAGATGCAAATTTCAAAGCTACCAAGTTAGCAACAAGAAGTGTAACGAGAGATAAATTAGGAAACTTGTTTGAAGACTTCAAAATTGATCTCTTAAGTACATTAGGAACACAAATTGAGATGCTAAAAACAAGAAAAAAAAACAAGAAGAACAAGATCAAGTATTATCAATTTTTTGTCCTAAATGTAGAAATAAACATCCATTGAGACAATGTCCTGTAGACAATATTCATGTTTGTGGACTTTGCACTAAAAATCATGCAACGGATGATTGTGCAAAGTTGAAGGAACTGCAGGAAAATCAAATGGAAGAAAGCCAAGGGATGGAATCTCTTTATTGTTTAGCACCAAGAAGACCTTGGCAACCTCGATTTACAAGTATGTCTCAAAATACTCCTCAACAATTTACTCAGTAATTTCCTTAAAACTGTCAATATCCTATTCAAAATTTATGGAATTCTCCTATGATTTGGCATGCTTGACCTCCTCAGCAAACTCAAAAT
Organism: Pinus taeda; assembly: GCA_000404065.3. Taxonomy (NCBI): domain Eukaryota; kingdom Viridiplantae; phylum Streptophyta; class Pinopsida; order Pinales; family Pinaceae; genus Pinus; species Pinus taeda. The sequence goes on from APFE030844373.1 coordinate 240,813, forward strand.
AAACCTTCTCAAGGTTGGCGAGGGTGAACTTATGGAACCCAACCTCCTCAACACTATTATCCTCAACCACATCAGTATTACCCTCAACATCCATATCAGTGATTTCCTCAACAATATTTTCCATACCAACAAATCCATTATTACCTGCACCACAATTAATGCAACCTCCACAGCTTCAACTGCCGTCTAACCAAACACCACCTAGACCAACTCAATCACCAATCCAACTAGTGGCAAATACGAGTAATAAATCAATATATAATGTGGAGGAAGGAAATTCATTTCCTACATATTCAATCCTTCATGTTCAAGATGTTCATTTAAGGTCTAGAAAAATTCTAAAAAAAAGACTTCCCCATCTTCACAGAAGCAAAAATAGAAGAAAAGAGGAGTCTTAAAAATTCCAAAATAGAGCACATAATAAAATATATTCAAATTAAAAAAGGTAACGCAATAATGAGTAAAACACCTCCTTTTCCAGAAAGGTTAATAGAGAAAAAATCTTTAATTCTCTTTTTGAGTTTGATATCTTAGATGAATTAAAAAATGCTTATGTGAAAATTCCATTATTGAAAGCTATAAAAGATATTCCAATCTATAAAAAAGAAATCAAGAAATTATGCATAAAGAAAACTAGAAAAGAAAAAAAGATCTGCCAGCAATCCATGTGACTCGGAAGCTAGCTAGTATCATGTCAACAAGTTGTACAATTGAAAAATACGTTGATCCTAGAATTCCAATGGTGACAATTTCCATTAACAATTTTTCAGTCTCTAAAAATTTTATTGACTTAGGGGCTACTTTTAATGTGATGATGACAGAAACAATGAAAAATCTCAATTTGACAAACATTCAACCAACCACTACAACTTAGAACTAGTTGATAAATCTAAAGTAGTGCCGGAAAATGTACTTGAAGATATCATAGTTTCTTTAGACTCTTGGGAATATCCAATAGACTTTTTATTTCTACAACCAAAGACAAACCTAGGAGGGCACCCATTAATTCTTGGAAAACCTTGGTTAGCCACAGGCAATGTCTTCATTGGTTATAGATCATGAAGTATGATTATCTCACACGGGAATGAAAGAAAGCACATAAAAATTTATCCTACTGCTCAATCTCCTTCTTTTGTATTATGGTATGTTGAAATAGACAAAGAAAAAGAAGAAATTCAATCTATTCTAAGCATTAATCAAGCTTTTGATTTCAGAGAAGAGAATAATGAAGATTTAATAGATTTATTCATTTTAAAACCTAATATTTGAAATCATCTAAGAACCATGCAATATGAAGTTGCAAGTCAAATTTTAGAATAATGTTTTTAGGAAATTGCACAACCAATTCTTTTCAAACATCATTTTATTTTATCTTTCCTATTAATTCAATCACAAATTCTAACAACAAAACAATTGAAATTGGTCCTACAAAATGTCTTAACATTGTAACAATCTGCAAGCATCACAAGAGAAGCAATTAATTGCATTATTAAAGAAATATTCAAAGGAATTTGCTTGGGACTATATTGATATACAAGGAATTCATCTTGACACATGTACTCACCATATTTACATAGATAATAATGTCAAACCTGTAAGACAACCACAACAATGGATAAACCCAATGATGAAAGAGATAGTTAAGGGATAATTACAAAAAATATTATAGGTAGGATTTAGCTGCCCTATCTCAGACAGTCAATGGGTTTCTCCTTTAGTAGTGGTTCCAAAAAAAAAATGGAAATGGAGAGTCTATGTAGACTATAGGAAATTTAACAAAGCAACACTTAAATATCATTTGCCATTACCATTCATTAATCAAGTTCTAAATTCACTAACTAGGAAAGAGTTTTTCTCTTTTCTATATGGATTTAGCAGCTTTAATCAAATTAAAATAGCATTAGCAGACCAAGAAAAAACTAAATTTACATTTCCTTGGGGTACATGTGCATACAATATGTTACCTTTTGGATTATGCAATGCACCAACTACTTTTCAAAGAGCAGTTTTGGTCATCTTTGCTGATTTAATACATGGGTGTGTAAAATTTTATATGGATGATTTCACTGTATATGGAATACTTTTGATGATTATTTGAAAATTTTGGAAAAGATTATACAAATATTCATTGAAACAAATTTATCTCTTAGTAATGAAAAATGTTTTATGATGCTAACTGAAGGGATAGTATTGGGACACCATATTTCTCCTTCAGGAATAAAAGTAGATCCAACAAAAATTCAAATCATTATGAATTTGTTACCACCAACAAATCAAAAAGAGGTAAGAAGTTTTTTAGGGTATGCAGGCTATTATCAAAGATTTATTGAAAAATTTAGTAAAATGGTCTTGCCCTTATTTAAAATAGTTACAAAGGACATAGAGTTTTAATGGAATATTGATTATCAAAATGCATTTGAAAAACTAAAACAAAAATTGTCGACGACACCAATTCTTAGAGGACCAAATTGGTCATTACCATTTCACATATCTACGGATGGATTAGATACTACAGTAGGGGCATCATAGGCCAACAAGAAAATCATATGCACTATGTTATTTATTTCATTAGGAAGAATTTATAACTATAGCTAAGTTGAATTATACAATTACCGAAAAAGAAATACTTGTTGTAGTACATGCACTAAATAAATTTAGACATTACATAACAAGATATGAAGTGTTCATTCATATTGATCATTCAACCATTAAGTATCTAATGAAAAAACCAATTACTAATGGAAGGATTACTAGATGGTTTTTATTAATGCAGGAATTTAACATTACTATATTAGATCGACCAAGAAAAGAAAATTAAGTGGAAGACTTCCTTTCAAGACTTCATCTTCCTGGTGAGATTATTCCAGTTTCCGATAACTTTATGAATGAACATTTATTTGCTATAACAGTTAAAACTCCATGGTTTGTTGACATAGCTAATTATTTATCACCTGCAAAATTGCCTTCTCATTTTACAAATAAACAGAAAAAAGAAAGTAATAAAACATAGTGCTAGATATAGTTGGGTTAATGGAGATATTTTCTCTACAGGACATGATCTGTTAATTAGAAAATGTGTAAGAGAAGATGAAATTTTGGATATTTTGAAGGCATGTCATGATGAACCATGTGGTGGTCATTTTTTAGACAAAAGGAAAACATACAAAGTGTTGAATTTAGGCTATTATTGGCCATCCATATTCAAAAAATCAAATACTTATGTCAAGAAATGCGATAGCTGCCAAAGAATAGGGATACCTATACATTCTGATGAAATGTCTTTAAATACACAAGCACTTGTAGAGCCATTTGAGCAATGGAATCTTGACTTTGTAGGTCCTATTAATCCACCATCCAATAGAAAAAGGTACATCTTAGTATGTACTGATTATGTGACAAAATGGTTGGAGGCAAAAGCAATGGAAAAAGCAACAGAAAATGTAGTAGTGTATTTTATCTTTGAATATATATTTTTCATATTTGGAGTACCAAGACAGGTCATCACCAACCAAGGATACACAATTCACTTCCAAGCTTATCATAGACCTTACATATCACCCTCAGGCGAATGGACAAGTGGAATCAACAAACAAAGTACTTGAAAACATCATGACAAAGACAATGAATATGCACAGGAAGGACTGGTCAAAAAAATTAAATGAAGCATTATGGGCATATAGAATAACATGTAAGAATACTACTGGGTTCAACCCTTATCAACTGGTCTATGGAAGAAAAGTTATTTTACCAATTGAATTTCAAATCCACACATAGACTTACAGTTGAACTTGGACTAGACCTATTAGAGGCATAACAACAAAGAATCATGCAACTAAATCAATTATATGAAATCAAAAAACAAGCAATGGAACATACATCATTGGTACAACAACAATGAACAAAATGGTATGGTAGATTTATTAAAAAGAATTTTTTTCATATAGGATACTAGGCACTTCTATTTGATTCAAAATACAAGGAATTCAAAGAAAAATTCACCACTCACTGGTTAGGCCCTTATGAGATTAAAGAAGTCTATGGTAATAGATCGGTGAATATCAAGACAATAGATGAGGCAGAAACATCAATTCTAGTCAATGGACAGATTGAAAATCTACAACAAGCATGTGAGAAAAGAATATTTCCTCAAGAAAATCTCAACAGAAGAAGACATGGAAGTTTTGGAAAAGCACAGTAATGTGTCTTCCTTAAAGAATAAAAAATGATAAAAAAAAAAAAAAAAAAAACATCAAAAATAATAAATAGGTTTAGCTGTGAAAATCTAGATTTGTTGCACAGTATAAACCTGAATTCATAATAGAAAACCAATTTATTTAGCTAATATGAATTCTATAAAACAAATGTTTGTTTTTCAAGTCATTATTTTTAATTTTCTTCACTAAATTTTTGGAAAATAACTTCTCCAATTTGGAGACTTGAGGACAAGTCTCAAAATAGGAAAAGAGGAGGAAAATAACTGGATTTGTTTTGCCTTGTTAAACTCAAATAAGTTTAGTAGCTCAACATATTTTTCAATAGGGAAATAACTCATAAATGCAAGATATGTTCACTTCAAAGTAAGCATCTATATCAAAAAGGGACCTGAACATGAAAAGTATCTACATCATAGAGGGACTTGAACCTGAGAAGCATCTACATTACAGAGGGACCTAAACATGAAAAACATCTACATCACAGAGGGACCTAAGCATGACAGGCATCAACATCACAGAGGGACCTATATATAAAGAATAACCAATCAAGGGAATATATGAAAATATCAGATGAAAAAAAATTAGTTCATCTCAAATCAACTAAGGGATCTAATATTTTCAACCATCAACCAAGGGAAGTAATGGAAGTACTGTAAGTTACAAATTTATTTTTAATGCCTTTTGATTTTGAAAATAATTATTAAATTAGGAGACTAATTAAACATTGGTGCATAAGAGTGTAAATCCTTCATCTCCTGCAAATACCTAAATCTTTCTCTTTTCATAAAAATTTTACCCTATCATCTATTCAAATCAAATTCCCTTTGTCTACCCCTTTTCCTACAAGACAAGTCATTTTTGCAAAAAGACACATTTCTCTTTCCCTACAAAACAAAGTATTTTCTGCAAAACAAGTCACATTAAAAAGCATGGGTTAGTGTCACAAAAAATGAGAACAAAGATGTGTTTGAAATAAGGAATTATAATGCTATGAAGAACTATGGAATCAATATGCATATACATGATCTAACATTGAAAAATTACTCTATTTTTTTTGGGTCTCGAAATGACCTTGAAATGGTCATTTCAAAATCTCTTTCAAGACTAATTATTAAGAGGAACATATGGATAATCATTAATATTGCATCATGAAGAAGTATAGTATAGGGAGATAAGATATATCACTTCAAACAGGACCTTGAAAATATCATTGTAATCACCAAAGAAGACAATAAGAATGTAGTCCTGATGATACATCATAAGTTTTTTTTTATTTTAAACAGAGATGTAGCATAGTGGCATGAAAAACCCATTCACTGAAATCGAAGTCATTATGAAATCATAATGATGCTCTATACAAACAAAAGACATGCACCAAAATGAAATCATTAAACTGTTTGAGGGAAATAAGGTAAGAGTAAGGTCACATTTTTGAAACTGCCCAGCAAATGTTTGAAAAACGCACCTACAAGAAATAAAAGAAATACAACTCAGTCAAATGTTAAACGTTGAATACTCAGTTCAAAAACACGACATTGTTCAAACACAGGGATAGGAAAATGAAGTCTCAGTTCAAAAACACAATGCCATTCAAACACAGGGATAGGAGAATGAAGGAAATGAAGGCTCAACAGTGGAGAAGTGAAGCCTAGAACTACGACTAAGAAGAAAGGTAGGAAACATAAACCCAGAAAGAATAGAATCGATTTTATAATGAAGCCAGAGATGAAATCGATTAAAAGAAATTAACTGTGTAAATTTATAAGGTATACGAAGATTGCAATGTTGAAGAGAATTAGGAAAAATCCGTGAAATATGTTGAGTTTTCATTGAATAGAACACCATAACTAAATGTTAATGTCTTCAAAATGAAAATATTGTAAATTGCATGGAGTTCTCAGTGATTGAGTTGTGTTAGGAGTAAGAAATAGATTAGTGAGTTGGTTTTAAAGTGGCTGTCAGTGTAGATATCAAATCCGAGTTTGAGTGGCATAGTTGGCAATGTAAACTCGAGTCTGAGACTCCAAGTTACATCATTGATAGCGTAAAATTCAAGCTCTTAAGGTTATGAATGGGGTGTGAGATCAAAACGGAACTCAAGTTGAATTGTTGGTGAGCAAAGTCGGTGTTAAGCTGGAGCTAAATTGTTGATGGAAAAAATAAATCATAATTTCCAGAGTAGAAGACTGTAAGTTGCATAATCTTTTCCAAAAATCAATTTCAAAATATAGAGCCTTATCTTTGTGAGTAAATAGTAGTTAAATAGTTGGTATTTCAGCCCTAAAATTTGATACTCTAGCTGAGGGGTTTCTCCTCATCTTCGTGGGTATTCAACAGTCAGAGATTTCTCCTTGTTCTTGTAAACAACATTTAGTTGAGAGTCCTGGTAAGTAACACCTCTATGTTATTTATAAATATATATATATATATATATATATTATTGAATACATCTGCAAGAAAACATTTTTCTTCACACCATGAAAGTAATTTCTCTCTTATTTAAGACTGCAAATGAAATTCTCCTCTTTAAAATAGAGTCATTACTTTTTCCATGATATTAATCATTGTTGAAGGTTATTTAAATTGGTACAGAGACCAAAACAAGAAAGAACAGAGCCATCCAGAATTTAGTATGGAAGCAAAATTGAGCCCATAGGATTTCAAATCGAAAATTGGAATAAGGAGACAATGGAGAAACTCTATCAAGCAGGCCTACTAGAGTTTCATAGAAAATTTAATGGGTATAATGCAAAAGTGACAGAGATGTTTGTATAATTATGATAATCAGAAAATCATGATAGGAGGTATTACTATTCCAATTACACCGGAGTACCTTTCTCAAGCCACAAGTCTATCAGTGAGAGGGTAAAAATATCATAAAGGGAAACATTTCAAGGCGAAAGGGTGGAACTACTTCTTAGAGAAGCTAAGGAAAGGTACATTTGATAGGACAAAAGGGATTCCAAGGGAGTGGTTGATAGAACCATGCGCTGAGTTGGTTCTTATCATTCAAAAACACTTTACCTATGATGGGAGGTACAACATAGTGCAACTATACCATATCAAATTCCTCCAACATATAAAAGGTGAATGCAAATTAAATCTTCCTTATTTATTTTCTAAAAGTTAGTGAAAATTATTGAAGGAGTAAGGAGAAAAAATGGAAACAAGGAAGCTAGTTATTTTCATCAAGGGTTAATTATAATCCTTATTGAGCATCATTTGAGAAATATAGAAGAAACTTGGGAGATTTTTTAAAGTAAAAATAAATTTATAGAATTGTAGAGGGAAGAAAAACCAGTAGAAAATGAAGAATCTTTTGAAAAAATGCACACTTCTATAGATATTATGCAATATATTTTATATCCAAGAACTAGATTGAAGAAAATACAAGAAGTTAGAAGCATTGAAAAGGAAAGATCTTTTACATATTTTCCAAGGTTGAGAAAAAGAATGATAGAGGAATCCTCTATGGAAGATAAAATTACTGATGTAGAAACTCAAGAAGAATTAGTAACCTGCTAGGAAAAATACTGAGAATTAGGGTGGTGAATCAGTATTTAAACTTTCACAATAAACATTTTCCTTTTCAAACTGTATACGCAATTTTACAAAAACCAAACAACATATATCTGTGACTATAATGAATGAAACCAATGTATATAGAGTAAACTTGTTAAACAACTAATTCATTGTCTGTTGAACTTAAATTGGAGTGTGATGCATTTACTAAGCAGTAAACAGATGCAGTAAGAACAGATTAAATCAACACACATAAGTAGCACACATGAACACTAGGATTTTTCAAGTGGAAACCTAATGTGGGAAAAAACCACCACTATTTTCATCTCAGTCTTCAATCTTCTTATTAATAAAAGTGTTTACAAGTGTTGTACTAATGTAGACTTTTTCCAGTACGCAGGAATCTACATGTTGAAGGATACAAACTTCCCTCATTTTCCAGCTTCTACTGGAAGGGGGCTCCAACCCTCTAGTTCTTCTATTGGCTAATATGTTTACCAGTACATAGGCGTTAGCCTACAGAAGGCTACCACTTTCACTCTTTTCTAGGGACCATGTTTCATAAATTTTTAGACTCAATATTCCTAGTACACATCAACACAATATGTAGGCCATGTTTCATAAAATTTTCATACTAAACCCATTAGTAACATTGAAGCTCAAAATCAATCACCACTGCAATACAACCATCAAACACAACTATTTCAACTCTAAACCAAACACAATCAATCAATCTGAATAATCAGATCATTGTCACCAAAACACAGAGCTGAACCCAAAACACTGCATCAACATCCAGAAACAATTGCAACCTCAAAAATCATATGTCAGAATGTATACGCTACTTCAATGAGGACACCCTGCATGTATACACTACTTTCTGTAACCCAACCTACATATACCTCCAAATATATTGAATCATAAAATTGCTTAACGAAAAATTGTATTAACCAAAGACATTCTGAAGATCTACTATCATTTTACAGAGTTCTAAACAGATAGCAACAAAGATCACCCTTCTTACTCAATAAATCAGTCAGCTAGACTCAATCTCCTTATACAATTATTTTTACTTTAGATCTAATGAATACATCATTGGCAAACAACAGTAAATTAGCAGCATTGATCAGATAGATTAGTTATTTCTGAACAGCAAGCCCTTCCTCTGCATACACTACTTGGAAGTGTCGAATCCACATGTATACGCTCCTTCACTGAGGCAAACCTGTGTATAGATCTGCAAATAATGACTTATAACTTCTCAAATAAGACTTTATATATACCCACATCATAGCATTTAAAAGATAAAACATGTGTTAGCGTTCAGATCTAGCCTATCAATTATCAGACTATACAATGATGTCATTTCAGGTCTCATGATCCTGATCCAACATTGTATCCAAGGGTGCACAAGATATTTCATGTCTATATCATAACCATAGCCCTTACAACACAAAATAAACTTCAGATAGAAGTATTCACGAAAAACCCTTTCACTTGCACTATTAGCCCTTTGATCTTCTCCTCTTTATCTACTAGAGCCTTTATCAATACCATGCACCAAAACAATAGTTAGAACCTATAGTATTCTTAGACAGGATCAAGTAACCATTATTCCACTCAATATTGTGGGTTAATACCATGGTATGGACCCTTGGTATTCTTTAACCTTAATTTTCCATCCCATACACGTTTTTCCTTCTGTGAAGCCACATGCATACATATACGCACCTTTTATTCTATGTACCTACGTGTATACATGACTTGGACTAGATTAACCAGCGTATACAACTTAAATCATTCTCTTTCCTCAATTTCTTGATTTTGATCTATAATCATTTGTCCCATAATCCGGTTCTTTTGTGTCATTACTCTGTTACCTCTGAATAGACCTCTTACAATGTGAGTTACCATTGATTTGTAATCCTTTGTCCCATCATATTGTTCTTTTGTGCCATTACTTTGTTACCTCTTAATAGACCTATTACAATGTGAGTTCCATCATGCATCACTTTATCATTTTTGAACTGACCTGTATGTGGGTTGTCATCAAGAACAACACATGTACCATGATGCCAATAATCTCCCCCTTTGGACTTGATGCCCATATCGTGTTGATCACATCAAGCTGTAGAACTTGTTAGATATATCAAGCAACACCAAGATACTCTCCCCCTTTGACATCAAATGCAAATGACAGACCAAGATATTCTCCCCCTTAGCACATGTTGAGATGCACTATACTGTCCATGCTCTCCCTAAGCACATGTAGAGTCTGCAGAATTTTTCTTTCAAAAGAATAACATGACTCTATAACTCAACTATGTGAGTATGACCTTCCTATCTTCAATGACTCATACATACATCAATCACCCAACCAAGTGGGGATACATCAAATGTTCATACATGACTAAAAAATTGCAATTTTTACATCATCCTTCCCATGCATATGATGAGCACCAGTGTTGCAGCAAGAATGTTGCGACTCCTGGGGCTGCCAACTTTACCTTATCAACCCAAGGTTCGTACAAACTTGGAGGTGACAATGCTATATAAACAAGTAAAAGTGATGGTTCTGCCTTTTTTCATTGTTCAACCAGCAAGAGACCACTAGGGTTTTCAAGACAAACTTCTATGGATTCAGAAGAAGCTTGATTACTTATGAAAGAAAGAGAAATCCACTCTAGGAGAAAGCTTGTCTACTGCAATAAGGAAAAGGACTGAAATCCAATGCTAAAAACACACCATTTCCTAAATAACTGTTGAGAAACTATGCTTTACAAGAATGCCAAGATAACATGTATGAAATGCTACTATCCTAAGCATGAAAGTTAAAAACATCAAACATCACTACTGTGCATGTAAAAGACTGAAATAAATCTATTTTTTCTTTTTATTCCTTTTATGGAAAAACAAGTGTGAAAGCTAATCTCTTTTGGTGATGTGACAAGTGGCTTAGGGATGTTGGTGGATGGTTGGAAGGTTTGGGAGACCCTTAGGTGACCTTGTGTGGCTTACTTGAGGTTTTCACTAAATTTGGCCTCAAAACAAGCCACTACAGGAAAACCTACAGGATTCCCTGTATTTCTATAAGATATAGCCGAGAGAAAAATGATGGGTTCTAAAGGTGATGGAAGGCATAGGGAAGGTGGGTGGTGGTTGGAATGGAGTGAGAAAATGCCTAGGATCACTCAAAACTCAAAACGAAGGTTGGGAAATGGTTGGATTTTCTCAACATGCTTGGAGAAGTTTCCATGTAAAATGATGAAATTGGTGGAGGTCTTAGTGAAAGCAAGGAATGATTATGGATGGATGAAGTTGGAAGGATGTTTCTTGCTATGAAATCATTCTCTACTCTGAAACACTTTCATTGCATCAAACAATGATATTTTCCCAAAAGTCATGTAAAAAAAGAAGAATTTCGATGAGCTAGAAAAATAGAGTTTAAGGAGCTAGTTGTATACTTCATGCATGAGGAAAATTTGCAGAATAAGATAAAGTCATTGATGAGATCTACTGTAATACTGAAAATGGAGGAAATGGTAATTAAATCCTACACTTAAAAATCGATCAAAAGCTGGTTCAAGTATAGTGAACTCTAAATTCTATGAGAAAGTAGAAATCTGTCTTTTTGGGGCTGCATAGGGGTCATTTCCTCAAATCATGATCCCTGAAGGAGGAAGTGAAGCCAAGACACCTTTGAAAACTTTTTGGTGTTCCTTTTATCCCCTCTAACCTTCTGCTTAAGTAAAGTACAAATGGAAGCAAATTAATAAACAAACTAATCAAATATACACTACTTGCAATGAAATACTTCTAAGGGAAATTTAACAATGAATCTATGAAACTAATCTAAGCATACAGATACAAGAAGAGGAGCCTTTGCTACTAGGTTTGGGCCCTAACCCAAGAGCTTCAGGCCTCTGAGTTAACTAAGTATCGAATCATGAAAATGCTCATTCTCATTATCAAAACATAAAATTACATGGCAATGTCTTCCACAAGTCTGGAGCTCAAAAATAACTAGTGTTTTTACAACAAAAATTTGAATCCTAATAAGGCTCTAAGCCCCTTCATTTATACAATTTAAGTCTCCAATGAATTCCTTAAATCTAGGGAGTCTCGGATCCCAAACTTGAGATGAAATAACTCTTTGACTATCACTTGCTCAACTGCCTTTTGATCTTCATGACTTGGCTACTTGTACTCCAAGCTGGTGTGATTGATAGAGGAATATTCAAATGAGGGAGAATTAAATGAGGAGGATTTACCTCCTACAATCTCTCTCCCTTGTCCCATTTGAGTTTCAGCCCTTAATCTTGCCAAAATCCCTGGTTTTCTCTCACAAACCTACATGCAATGCACATTAATCCACTAGGCATAATATCTCACTTTAACTCATCTCATTAAGCAAAATATCATAAAAACATGTAGTAAGTTGTGAGAAGAGTTGATTTGACTAATCTAGGAGGTGAATGAAGGTCCATATAGTTGCCCAATGATGAGGCTCATCATCACCCCCTAATGAAAGTGTTTCTCATCCTTTGAGAAACTCAATCAATATCCATGTCTTTCATAGCTCTAGTGGCCTCCTTGACACCCCATGCTTTTGTTGTGGTTTCCTCTTCTTGTGCATAGAATCCTACTTTTCTTTCTACCTCCTCCCACTACCTTCTTTCTTCCTCTTCCTTCCTTCCTTCTAACATCCCCAAGAGCAGTGGTGGACTGAGTCTCAAGCCAATCCAATTGACTTTGAGCCTTTGGATGGTTTATTTGTACATGGGTGTCTTGTTTAGTGCTTCTCTCATCCTTTGAGGAGAATGGCACTCTCTGAATTTCAAACTATATGGAAAATTATTCCATCTCCTTTGGCAAGCTTGCATGTTGTCATCCCCTAACAGTCAAAACATATCCTCAAAATGTGTAATTGCTTGCTCTTGGGTAGCAAGATACCTGGGTACAAGTTGAGGATCATTTGCAATTAAATTATGTGTGTTGATGACAACCATTAGATTTGACTACTCAACTCTTATCATGAGAGGCTCTATTTGTTCCCTTGTTAATATCTTCTTCATTTCTACAACCCTTGCTTCCTCATGGTTCATCCATGATGCCAAAGCCATCAACTATAAATCCCCTAGCTTTGCATTAGGGTCCCATACATTCGTATATGTTAAGGCCATGTTATGCAAGTAGAACGCAGGCATCTTAGCCCTATCTTCCAATGTTCTTTGATCACAAATATCAATGAATTGTCTATAATCATGGAATGGCATTTGCAACTAAATTATGTGTGTTGATGATAGCTATTAGATTTGACTGCTCAGCTCTTATCATGAGAGGTTTTGTTTGTTCCCTTGTCAATATCTTCTTCATTTCTGCAACCCTTGCTTCCTCATGGTTCATCCATGATGCCAAAGCCATCAACTGTAAATCCCCTAACTTTGCATTAGGGTCCCATACATTCATATATGTCAAGGCCATGTTATGCAAGTAGAACTCAGACATCTTAGCCCTATGTTCCAATGTTCTTTGATCACAAATATCAATGAATTGTCTATAATCATGGAATGACATTGTGCCTCTCTATGCTAGGCCTTGATTTGCAAATGCAACCACTATTCCTTAAGGTATAATGCATAGGATTTAGCTTGCACCATGTATTGGATTACTTCCAAAGATAGACTGACCATGGTTGCCAGTTGATTCTCTCTTTCTTGTAGTTGTCATTTCAACCATGCATTTTTTGCCTCCAACTAAGTTTTCATTATGGCCTCTCTATCCCTCAAGATACTTAGCTCTCTGCCCATCTCTTTGAGCTTCTCCTCCATGTGGCCAATGTCCTCTGCTCCCTTGGACTTGGAAAATTGCATCCATCTATGTGTTCTGGCCCTTTCTTTCTCAATATCAAAGAATAATGGGATGGCAAATTTTTGTGGAATGACCTTGCCCCCTTCAATAAATATGTAGTAGGAGTCAAGGTTAGGTTGAGGAATAGGTTCCCTTAGCTCTGGGTCCTCTCTCTTTGTCTCTTGCTGCATACTTCCTTCCTTGCCTAATGTCTAAGTTTCCTATAGGTTTAGCAGAGTTTCCTGTAGGATTGCCTCTACTTCCTGTAGGTCTGGTTGTGTATCCTGTAGGATGTCTTTTCCTTTGGATGAGGTAGATCTAGTCACATGCCTTCTCTCATAAGTGATAGGAGACTTAGGGGAGGTTTGTGCTTAGGATCCTCCTCCTTAATTTTTTATAAGAGAAGCCATCTTCTCCTACTATTTAGTTGAGTCCTCAATAACAATGGGAACCTTAGTTGGAGTTTGAGGTTTTCCCTACCTTATCCTTGTACTTTTCCTTGTTCTAAAGTATAATGGGGTTTGCCTCTGTCTCTTGCCTTTTTGTTTGATAAGGGTGCTAAGGGTAGTGAGGGTGTTTGCTACCTCTTTCTCGATGGGTTCTGGAGACACCCTAGGTGACTCCTCCTTGTCCACTGCCTCCTCTTTTCCATTGCTCTTTTCACCTTTTTCTTTCCCCTCTTATTCTCCCTCTAGATCTTCATCTTTTTTATCAATTTCCTCCTTGACATCTTCCTCTGTTTCTTCATCACCTTCCTTCTCTTCCTCTTCCTCTTCCACCTCATCTATTTCCTCTTCATCCCTCTCTACTTCTTTGTCATCATATGTGAGGGCCTTGATATCCACATCTGTCGACATGTCTCTATAAATTTCCCAAGTGATAGGAGTTCTAAGGTTTTGGAGGGAATCTCCTATGATGATTCTAATTAACCCATGGTGGGCTAGCTATTGGTAGTTTCCTTCCTACACCTTCAAGCTTATATCTATCATTGATTACAGAAAGAAGTATGGTATGTTAAGCCTGTGGTGAGGAGGTGTTTCTGCTCCAAACCTCAATTCTTAAAGAAGCCTAAAGTGATATCCATATACCACACTATACCTTCCTTCACATGATATGTATTTTATAAGATGGTAGCTTACCTCATTCCAGGGGTTTGGTAGGATTGCTCTCCTCACTCCATTTTTATCTTCAATGGGCTCCTCTCCCTCTAGAAAGGATTTCTTCTTTGCAGTTTAGCTACCTCCTTTGTCTTCCTTTCTCCAAGGCACTCCTAAGGGAAGTGTGGTAATTCTACTTATGATTCTAGGGGTGAGCTCTATGGAGAGGCCTCTCACCACAACATTGGCATGGGTCCTAGCCAGTGGAATGAGGGAGAGATAAAAATCTTTGGTTACTTCATCATCATACCCCCTCAATTTCTTAAAGTACCCCATCCACTTATGCCTTGTGAATATTTCTAGCACAAGAGGGTGTTGGTGAATCCTTATAGTGTTAACGGGCTCCCTTCTATTAAATCCCCCTTTCATATTGTCTTGTGAATTTGAGGAGCAAAAGATACTAAATTTTAATGGAGGAAATGGGACTGAAATTTATGTGGATACAATTCCCTTATAAAGTTATCAATTCATCAAACTAGGAGATGTTTATGTTCTTTTTACTTGGAAAAGTGGAAGGACGTGTAGAGCCTACCTCCTCATAGTGCTTGTTGTAGCCAACCCTTGTGTTTCCCCTCTAAAATTTCTCTTTGCCAATCTTGTAGACTGCTTGACTATATCATGTAGGATTCCTGTGTGATCCTGTAGGATTTCCTATAGGATCCTATAGGAAGTCCTGCGCAGGAAAAAATGAAGTTTTCCTCTCTTGCAGGTTGCTTGGGGATGAGAGCGACTTTTCTAGAGTAAGCCTCGAGAAGATGAATGCATGAGTACATGGGGATCAACGTTTATTTCCTCTTATGGTCGAGTTGAGTGAGGTGGTGTGCTTGCAGCCAAGGTACAAATTTCTATTTTTGGACCATTAGTCCCCACTACCACATGATCATCCCTTTCACCTTGTAATCAACTCCCTCTTTGGGCATCATAATCTTAACTGTGTTCAGCCTCATCCTCCTTTTCTTTGACTTGATTTTTGCCATGTGTGTGAGGACTAACTATTTTGTCATTGCTGACTGAACGAAGGTGACCAAGTTAACTAGCCACCTTTCGCTTATAAACAAACTCGTTCACAACCTTTACATCTTTTCATTACATTATGCAAATGAGAGAGTGAAGTAGGATACTTACCTGTGGTAACAATATTTTGTTGTAGTTTGTTGAAGAAACGAGGTTTTTGTAGTATGTTGGATGCATATGATCTCTCCTTCTTTTTTATTTTATTGTCCTTTTATGATTTCTTTGATGTGTAGGTACCTGGTATTGAAGATGATGGTGTTGTTGTTGCTCTGGAGCTTCTTCTACCCTTGGATATCCATGCTGGAAACTTGCTGCAACTTATGGATTTTATTCTATGGGGTAGGCTGCTACAAGATTTCCTACAGGATGTCCTATAGCTGCTTCTCCCTCAGAAATTTTAAACATTTATGCTACTAGGACTTGAGGATGATGAACATGGACAAACAGGAGGTCTAGGGGTGTGTGAATAGTGAGATTGTTCCCCTTTGCTCTTTGCCTCATTTTTTCTCTTTGTTTTTTCTTGAAGACTGTAAATGTTTTTGAAAAATGACTTTTTTAATGATGAATGTAGGGGTGATCAAGATGGAGAGAGGTATGGTAATGAAGTTATGATGTAGGAATTTTTTTTTTTTGACATGTTTAGGTCATTTCCTTGCCCTAGGGTTACTTCCTTAAGGATTCTCAAGCCACTGTAATTCCTATAGGATCATCCTGTAGGTTTTCATGTTAGTAAATTATATATTACAGAGAAATGGAACACATAAAATATATTGCAAAAATATAAACACAAAAAATGCATAAAACAAGAGAGACATAGATATACGTGGTTCACCCAATTTGGGCTACGTCCACGGCGAAGCATCCATTCCTTCCTTTTTAATTGTCCATCAAAATGAAGAGATACAACCTACAACAAATCCATTGTAACTCCCTTTTCACTTTTAATTTCCTCTCTCTTACTCACTCAACATACAGATCTACATAGACGCAATACAATTCCCTCATATATAGCAAAGGGTTTCCTTCTAGGTCAAAAAACCCTAAATTAAAATAAATTCTACTGTCAAATCTCCGCCTAATGAATGGATCAGATTTACTACGAAATTACAACATTTAACAAGGCAACTTTACATCTATTTTTCGTTTCAAGGGGGCTCTCAAAGATCGTAGCCCCCCACCCCCACCGCCCCCAGGACTCCCCTTACAGCGCAAATAGTATGGGTGGTGTTGCCGCCACATTATGAACTAGGGTCCAATGCAATGATACCTCTGAATAAAGAAGATAATCAGGCTCCACACCCAACATTTCAGGGGATCCTGTAGGTTTACAGGGAATCCTGTAGAAAACAAAGTACCCTTGCAAACTGAGGCAAATGAGTGAAAAAATGAAAGGAATGGTGGAATGATGAAGGATAATGAATGGAGAAATAAAAAAAATGAGTGGAATAAGTCCCTTCTGATTCTCCTTTTCTCTCTTATCGTCCTCCTACTGACCTCCTGCAAACAATTTTTCATGATTTTTTTTTTTAAACAACTAGTCTGCCTCCAAGAGGTTTTCATTCTAGCTGTTTGCCTTGGGCACCTCAAGAGAGGTTTTCATCCAAAGATATTTTTATTTCTCTTTTTTTTTACACCATTGGGCAGCCCCAAGAGGTTTTCAACCCAATAGTGGGACTCAGGTGCCTCATGTAGACTTTCACCTAAGTCTCCTTATTTATTTTTTTCTCTTTTTCTCAATGACTTGATGAGGCAGGAGCTGAGGCTTGCTCCGCCACCATCACTATTTTATTGATACCATAAATGAACTCTTGCTTTGAAAATTGCCTTTTACAAACTTTCAATCTATTCCCATTAACAAGTAAAGGAATGGCCTCTGCAAATGTGGTTATGATCTGCACTGACCCATTATCATGACATCTTTTTATAACATAAGGCCTTAACCATCTTGTCCTTAACTTGCCCTTAAAGTCTCTATACCTTGAATCATATAACAAAGCCCAGTCAACTTCTTGAAATTGCTTATCCATGATGTTATTATCATGCCAAATCTTCTTATGAATTTGATTTACATTTGTGTGTAGGAGGGCCTGCATTCTGAACTCATCTAAACCATTCAACTAGAGAAATATCCCTTTGTGTGCATGACTAAGATCTAGATCTAGTTGGGCTACCATCCTCAATGTATCATACTCAAACTCAATGGACAACAGGGCCTTTTCCCATAGACTAGATCATAGGGTGTGAATCCAGTGGTGGTCTTCCAGGTGGTATTATAGGCCCAAGTGGCCTCAACTAGTCTATCTGCCCAATCTTTCCTGTTGTTGCTAACCACTTTGGTCAAGATGCCCTCCAGTGTTTTGTTGGTCACCTTCACTTTCCCATTATCTTATGGGTGATAGGGAGTGGAGATTCTATGCTTGATCTTGTGTTGGTTTAGCAAGTCTTCAATCATGTTGGAGGTAAACCAGCTGCCTTGATCAGTGACCTATTCTCTAGGGTACCCAAACTTGTAAAATACATTCTCCCTTAAGAACTCAGCCACCTTCTCCTCTATTGTTTCCTTGATTGCCTTGGTTTCGGACCACTTAGTCAGATAGTCAGTGCATACAATTATATACTGCTTTTGCTTGGAAGGAGTGTCAATAGGTTCAATGAAGTCCATGCCCCACTTGTCAAATGGCTTGAAAGTCACTTGAGGTTGCAGAGGAATTTCATATCTTGGAGTAGGCGTTCCCATCCTTTGGCACCAACCACACTAAATAGTATATATTTTCACATCTTGATGAAGAGTGGGCCAATAATAACCAACTTGTAACACTTTAAATGTTGTCCTCTTACTGCAAAGTGACCTCCACAAGGCCCATACTGATAGGTCAGAAGGATGTCAAAGACTTCCTCCTCCCTGACAAACCTTCTCAGAATTTGATCTGGGCCTAGCTTGAAGAGGTTGCCCCCAATCTAAGTGAAGGGGGCGCTCTTCCTCACAATCTTGCTTTTCTCTTTAGAGGACAAATTTGGTGGTAACTGTGCAGATACCAAATAGTTTTCTATGTTAGAAAACCATGGAGAGAGAATTGAAATGGAAAATACCTACAGGCAAAGTTAATCTGGAAAAAAGAATCCGCAACTGCATTTTCCTTGCCAGTCTTATCACAATAGTTAGATCAAACTACTCTAATAAAATTAACCATCTAATAATCTAGGCATTCACATTAGGTGTATTCATTAAATATTTGATTGCAGCATGGTCAGTATGTAAAAATGCTTGATAGCCTGTAATATAATGCCTAAATTTTTTCAATGAATGCACAATAGCCAGGACCTCCTTTTCTGTCACTATGTAATTTAGCTCAGTCTTTGACAAATTCTTACTGATAAAGTAAATGGCATAAGGCAATTTTTCATCTATTTGGCCTAGGGCTGCTCCTATGGATTTGTGTGAGGCATCAGCACGTATATGAAAAGGAAGGGCCTAATTTGGGCCTCGGAGAATCAGTGCAATGGTTAACTTGTCCTTCTGGGTGCCCAGGGCCTCTTGACAACATTTTGACCATACAAACTCAGAGTCTTTGGCCAACAACCCAAATAAAGGAGAAGCCAACTTGCTAAAGTCTTTTATAAACCTTCAGTAGTATCTAGCTAACCCTAGGAAACTTCTGACATCTCTCTGCTTTTGAGGAGGTGGGACCCTTTGGATGATAACTATTTTATTTGGGTCCACCTACAATCCTTACTAAGTTATTGAATGACCTAGCACAGTCCCTGTAGTCATCAAGAATTCACATTTTTCGAGACTAAGAGACAGGTTCATCTCAATACATTTGTGCAGCACCTTACTTAAGTTGGACGAAACCTACTGGAAGCCACATCCATAAGGTGTAAAATCATCCATATAAATCGCTACCTCATCATGGACTAATTCGACAAAGATAATCAGGCCTGCTCTCTGGAAAGTGGCAGGAGCATTGCATAGGCCAAAAGGTAGGACCCTATAGGTGAAAGTACCCCAAGGACAAGTTCAAGTAGTTTTATCCTGGTCTTCTAGGCTGATTTGGATTTGATTGTACCCGCTAAATCCATCTAGGAAAGAGAAAACCTTTTCCTTGCCAGGCCATCTAGCACTTAGTCGATGAAAGGTAGAGGGAAATGGTCCTTCTTTGTGGCTTTTTTTAACTCCCTATAATCAACACAAATCCTCCACTTACCATTTTTCTTTGGAGCCAACACCAAAGGAGAGACCCACTCACTATCTGAGATAGGGTAAATGAATTTTGCATCTAGCAGCTTTTGCAGTGTTTCTTTGACTATATCTTTAAGATCTAGATTCATCCTCCTTTGGGGTTGTCGAACTGGCTTGCAACCTTATTTGATATAAATGTGGTGAGTACACACTGAGGGGTGCACTCACTTCATTTCTTTGTAACTCCAACCAAAGGCATCCAGATTTTCCTTTAGCAGGTTGCACAATTTTTCTTCTTGATGAACAGAAAGAGATGGGCTGATTTTCAAAGTTCTCTCGAGGCCAAATTCTATGGTTTTGACAGGGAGAGGGCTGGAAACGGCTAAGCATAGATCAATCTTATGGTTGTTCTAGGTTTCCTTTACTACTTCTTCTAAGGATAATGTATTAGGAGTTGGACTTTGGAGTATGTGTTCAATCAAATCATCTTCATCCTGTTGTCCCCCTCCCATGGTTATTTCTAAGGTATAGAGTTGGGTGGAATAAACTTCATCTTCCTCCTCCTCTTCCAGCCACAAAGGTAAGTCATGTTCTAGAGATGGCTGAGTAGCAGGGTATAGGACTAACTACTTGGGCATATGCCCATTTTTTATGGTCATATTTCTAGCCCTACAACTAATGTAAGCATCGACAGTGGCTAACGAGGGCCTCCGAAGGATGAGAGGGTGACCAGTAAACTTAAACTTAGGCTAGAGAACTAGGGAATCTGTAGGGTACTCCCAAGAGTCAATGGAGACCATCACATCCTCCACAATCCCCTCAGGGGTTACTGTGGAGTGTTCTGCAACTTGTAGAACTTTTGTGGTCCTTCTCAATGAACCTTGGAGGTTGAGCTTGAGAATAGTGTCCTTAGTCATCAAAGTGTGTGGGACAATGATGCCATAGATGTGCACATCTACTACAGGGCTTTCAAGGTCCAAATACTTTGGATAGATTACCTACCCCAGCATTAATTCGGGAGGTTGTCCAATGACATTAATGGTAGGGGCATCTCTTCTTCACCTCCCTGGATGCTTGAAGCACTTCTCCTTAATTAATTTCTTGTAAATAGGTACATCTTTAATAGATTGAAGTGGAATTTTGACACATAGGTTGTTCAATTCTCCCAGAAGTTCAGTCTCTTCTGGGGTAGGATGGAGTGGTTGTGTTAATCTCTCAGGAAAGGGTGGTGGATTTACTTTAGGCATGCTTTCCTCTCTTTCCTCCTCAACCTCCCTAGGTGGAGGTAGAGGTTGGCTATCCGGGAGTAATCTCCCAAATCTCAGGTTGATTTCCTGAATCTCCACAGCATAAGCAAGATAGGATGTCTCTCCACTGTATACTTGTTGTGCCTGTCTATTGTTCAGGTTCAGATTTGGATAGGCAGGCATCTGGGGTCGTTTAGGTGGAGCAAAGTGTAAAATTTGTGGTTGGGCAGGTGGTGAAGGCATTAAAGCTAGAGCATTGTTGTATGGGGGCCTCCATCCCTGGGTTGGTGCATTCCACTGAGGTTGTGGCAAAGAATATGGTTGAAACGACTGGCTGGCTGGTTGGGTATGATACTAAGGTGCAAAGGACCAAGGAGGAGGTGTAGACCAAGAAGGATGAGAAGGGGGGCCCCAAGAAGGTATGGATGTGGTATGTTTTGGGTTGTAATATGCATGGGATGACCCTTGCATGCCTTGCTAGCATGGCCTAGTCCCATGAGGTCTCCTTTGGTTTATGTAGTAGAGTTGTTCAGTTACCCCTTCATCTCCTTGATATACAACTTTTAATCTAGGGAGAGAAGGGAACTTGTCCGTGGAGTGGTTTTCTTCATAGACTAAGCATATTTCAATAGAATTCAATGGACATTCATTCCTAGGGTGCCTCTTGGTGCATCTAGGATAGAAAATGGCTAAGGCTCTCTATGCTTCCTCCTATTTTCTCTTAATGTGCATAGCGTCCATTTGTATGGAAAGTGTTTGTAGCATCTCACTCTTGAAATCCTTTAGCATGTTTCCAATTTCACCCTTGATGGATGAATTGGAAGAGGATGGAATGACCATAGGTTGATTACCCCTAACCTTTTTCCTAACTGCCCAGAATGGTTTCTAAAGATAGTCTTGCTATCCTCATAGGTTAACTAGTAGATATCCCCTCCTACCAACAAGTTCAAGGTATCCAGAAGATCTTCTCTTACTCCTCTAAGTAGGACCAACTTCAGTGACTTAAGGTCAAGTGTGCACCTAGTCCTTTTGTAGCTAAGCTGGAATCTTTCTTCATAATATTCTAGGTGTAGGTTTTAACCCCGTACAGAAATTACCTGCATACGAATTCTAAAACACAGAAAAATAAACAATGTGAGAGCATAACACATAAAACACATATACAGAGAGATTTTCCCACTGGATCCCAAAACCGGGACTACCAGCTTGATTTTTCATTATGTTCCTTTCAATGTTATAATACATATTTATACATGTCGAAGCATCCAATACCATGGAACGAAAACCATCGCATCTAATACCATGGACTAAAAACCATCGTGTCCAATACCATGGACTGAAAAACCATCGCGTTCAAAAAAAACATGTGCAAAAATCATGCACAAAACCATAGGTGGGTCTGCCCAACCTAACATAGGGTCCAAAATCAAAATTTTCCAGGGTGCTGCCCCGAACCCCATAAAGTGGGGTTACGGGTGCCCCTCAAACCCCCTATTAACTACGTGGAAAGAATATAACACAACCCAACATTCTCCCACTTGTTTTCTTTCCACAAGGGGCCACAGGAAAGCTTATTCATTTTTCCAGCCCTGAAACGCCCATTGTTTCTCTACACCAGGAGAACTTCTTAGAGCTCATAGATTTTGTCAATGCATCTACAATATTCTTCAAAGTGTCCACCTTTACCAGCAACACATTTTTTTCTTCTATCATATCCCTCACAAAGTGATACTAAACATCAATGTGCTTTGTCTTTGAATGATATGCAGGGTTCTTTGCCAAGAAAATTGCACTTTGGTTGTCACAGTCTATCCTTATAGATCCCTGTACTAACCACATACTTGAACATAATTTCTGCAACCAAACTGCTTCCTTTCTTGCATTAGTGGTTGCCATGTATTCTGCCTTTGTAGTTGATAGTGCCACTACAAATTATTTCTTACTCATCCAACTGACTGCACCTCCAAATAGGCTAAACACATACCCACTTGTAGATCTTCTTTGATCCAGATCTCCACCCTAGTCTGCATAAACAAAGCCACGAATATCCAACATTTTGTCCAATCCGGATCTTCCTTGGTAGCACAAACCATAATCACTAGTGACATGCGAATGCCTGAAAACACACTTCACTGTTGTCCAGTGCTCCTTCCCTGGTTTTGACATAAACATGCTCAATACTCCCACTGCATGTGCAATGTCTGGTATAATACAGAACATTGCATAAATTAGCCTACCGACTACACTTGCATACGGAACATGTTTCATGTCCTCTTCCTCTTCTTGTGTCTTGGGACACTGTTCAACAGATAACCTCACACCTACAAGAATAGGAACCTTCACTGGTTTACTATCTTGCATATTAAACCTTTGTAGTATTGTCTCGACATACTTTCTCTGGTTTAACTAGAGCTTCCTCTTTTCCCGATCTCTTTTAATTTCCATGCTCAAAATATAGTTTGCAACACCAAGATATTTCATGTCGAATTTGGAGGACAATTGGGTCTTCAAATCCTGGATAATTTATTTGTCGTTTCCAACCAACAACATATCATCCACATACAAGACTAGATAAATAGCACGGTCACCAATTAATTTAAAATACACATAGTGGTATGCTTTGCTTTTGGTGAAGCCAAGTCCCCGTATAAATGTATCAAATTTCAGATACCACATCCTCGGTGACTGTTTTAACCCATACAAAGACTTCTTTAACTTGCATACCAGTTCTTTCTTACCCTTCACTGCGAAGCCTTCAGGTTGCTTCATGTAGATTTCCTCTTCCATATCCCTGTGAAGAAATGTTGTCTTCACATCCATCTATTCTACCTCAAAATCAAAAGCAGCAACAACAGATAAAAGTAA
>APFE030844373.1:264881-297785 GCA_000404065.3 Pinus taeda
CAATTCCCGACACCTGGGAATAACCTTTTGCTACCAACCGAGCTTTGTATTTCTCCACTTTTCCTTCTACATTTGTCTTCTTTTTGAACACCCATTTTCTACCAATGGGTTTCCTACCAGCCGGCAACTCCACCAAATCCCAAGCCTCATTTTTTGTGCAAAGATGACATTTCATCAACCATGGCCTCTTTCCAGAGTTTTCCATCCTCTGAATCCACTGCTTCCTTCATAGTTCTAGGATCATCATCAGTAATAGATAAAGCAAAATTTGAACGAAAAGCAGATGGACTATACCTTTCTGGCTGCCTTCGTTCTCGAACTGATCTTCTTACACCCGGAGTTTGTGGCTCTTCATCTTCTAATTCCTCCTCTGCTATAGAGTTTGATTCTTCCTCCCTTAGCTCAAACTTTATCTTCTCAGGTTCCTTTGGTTGGACTTCAAGTTTAATAACATCATTCACCTCTCTAAACACCACATCTCAGCTACACAACCTTCCTTGTTACTGGGTTCCAAAGCTTATAACCCTTCAAACCATCCTTATACCCAATAAAGATACACTTTTCAGATTTACTATCCAACTTGGTTCATTTCTTCTTTGGAACATGTACATATGCATCACATCCAAATACCCTCAGATGTGAAAGAGAGGGTTTATTACAAGTCCATACCTCTTGTGGAGTCTTATCCTCCAATGCTTATGAAGGTGACCTATTGACCAGGTAACATGCAGTATCCACCGCCTCTGCCCAAAATTCTTGTCCTAACCCGGCACCACTGAGCATGCTTCTTGCCCTTTCCATCAATGTATTATTCATTCTTTCTGCAACTCCATTTTGCTGAGGTGTATATGGAGTAGTCTTCTGCCATGATATACCACACTTCTTACAGAATTCTTCAAATTCCTTACTGCAATTTCTGGGGAAGAGTGTAGCCATTTGTTTCTTTTCCAGAGTAGTGTAAGAACCTGTTAGGAAAGAATTGGGTTTTAAAACAGAAGGTAAGAACCTGCATGCAGAGTATGTAATAGCCCTGCTCACCTGCCCATTTCCTACAGATTTTTTGCTGTTTTGTTTGGGTAGAACTTAGCAGTTGATTTGTGTGCATGACTAAGCAGAAAAATCCAGAAAAAGAATCCCAAAGCTCTACCCAAGCCTGATAAAGCTAAGGGGTCGGTGACCCTTGGCCGATCAACCTTTATAGACGAAATCCTTAAGAAAGTAGAATCTCATCCTTCAGTAGGACCTAGAAAAGTTACTTCTAGATAGCCTACTAGTTCCCTTCAGGCCACAATATCACCATCTGTAGCCTTTGCTAAGGTGCATAGTCAAACCAAAGAGCAATATTTTCAAGAAGTTGAAAATTCTAGCCCAAAATCATTGCAAGAAGAGAACCTTAGCAAGCTCTATGAAGGAAGGGGAGAAATAGGAGAAACTAAAGAACCAAGATCTCCTCTTGGGGTAATTCAGCCATTAAGTAGCCCAGGTAAGCCAAGTGTTGCAAAAATCATTTATAACGAAGTTGAAGAAACTCAAGAACCTGAATACCCCCAGACATTAGGCACTCTCATCATCCCAGATAAAGGAAGTGTCATTAAGGCCATTCCTGTTAGAGCCATTCCCCCTCGACAACCTAGGAATACCCTCCTAGATATCCCAGAAGGCTATTGGAATATATTTGACCAAATGGCCCAGAATCAGCCAAACACCCAAACCTCTACACTACAATACCCCATTGTGGATACTGCAGCTAATGTACCTATGAAAGCAATTCCTCTCCAGCATATCCTTACATTCCATGGCCTTACATCAGAAGATCCGGATGCATTCTTATTTGAATTTGATGTGTTGTGTAGAGGATACGACTATACCACCGATCCCCAAAAACTAAAATTATTTCCCTCTACATTAAAAGGGGCTGCTTTATGATGGTTTATGGGATTGGGTGGTGGTGTTATAAATAACTGGGACCAAATGAAACAGTCTTTTCTAAACAAATATCAGTTTTATCGCAGGACTAGAGAGTTAAAAGATGAAATATTTCAAATGATAGCTAGACCAAATGAAACATTAGAAGAGTATGTTGAATGTTTCCAGTATAATCTTCAAAGATCTCCTTATGCATCATTACCCTTACCTGATAATGTACTAAAAACAACATTAATTAGGGGAATGAAGGAACAATGGATTGAAACACTAAATATTATGGGAAAAGGAGATATTTATCAGGAAAATTTTGTTGACATTATTAATCTATGCATTAGGAGCTCGAGAGGCAGCACAAGACTAAAACCAGTAGAACATGATCGGTTTGTAAGAGATAACAGAATTTCTGCAAAAGGAGTAACTCGTTCAAAAACTAGAAATTCATTAGAAAATTTTAAAACTGACATATTAGGGACACTGACAACACAACTTGATATTATGCAGGCCAAACAAAAGCAAGTAGAGGCAGAACAAAATTTGGCAATCTTCTGTCCTAGATGTAGAAAGAAACATAGCCATAAGGAGTTTCCATTATATGCAGTCCAAGTTTGCACCATTTGTATAAAAGACCACTCTACAGAGAGCTGTCCCTCACTTCCTGGATTGAAAGCAGTATACAAGGAAGCAAAAGAAGAGCCAGAACCGATGTATCTACTCAATCAGCGTTGTCAATGGCAGCCATGAAAATCAGGTATGTTCTCAGACCCAGCTTCTTCTTTTCAGCCTCCACAATATCATGCTCAACAATATAATACAATGTGGTAAAATCAACCTCCCTTCCCGAATTGGTCACAGCGACCATTTCCTTCATCATCTCCATGGCCGAATCAAGCAAGCCAACCCAATTAGCCAAATTTTCCCTATACCCCACCATATTGGCAAAACAATGTATATCCAACACAATGGTCCCCTCTTACTTCAGAGAGTCAAGCCTGGCAGACAAATTGGCAAAGACCGATGAATCAGCCAGTAGGAACTATTCCACTTCCTCAACCTACACTGCCAGCATTACAACAAAACCCCCAGTCTAACTTAAGACCGCAACTCCCAGCCCAACCCAACCCTAATCTGAATAATAGACCAGTCCAATCTATTCAAATAATTGAAATGCCAAAGATAGGAACCAATCTAAGGGAGTGTAATGACCTTCAATTAAGATCTGGGCGCATCATTGAAACAGAGGGAGATAAAACTACTCAAGTTGAAAATCAGTTACCTATAGAACAACCGCCACAAGAAGAGGATGTGACCAGACAACAGATTCATGATCAAGAAACCACATCCTCTCCCCCATTCCGAGAATGATTAATTATACCTTGACCTATACAACATCCTGACTTTGACATTCTGGGAGAACTGAAAAATCTGTACATAAAAATCCCACTCCTCCAAGCCATTCAAGACATCCCAATATATGCAAAGACTATTAAAGAGCTATGTATAAAGAAACCAACTAGGAAAATAACAAATAACCCAACAGTCCAAGTAGTTGTTACCTTATCCGACTTATTATCAAGAAAAGAAACACCCATTAAATATGAAGATCCAAGAAATCCAATAGTAATCGTACAAATCAATGGACAAACCTTCTCAAATTCCCTAGTTGATCTAGGAGCTGCAATCAATATCTTAACAACCACCACTTGCCAAAAATTGGGTGTTACATCAGTAGAACCGACCTCCACTTTATTAGAGCTGGCTGATCGATCTGTGGTTAGGCCAGAAGGCACACTACATGATGTCCTGGTATCCGTTGACTCCTAGGAGTATTCTGTCGATTTTCTGATAATAAACCCCAAAAACTGACTTGAGGGACATCCATGATTTTAGGCAGACCTTGGCTTTCAACTGTCGATGCTTATATTGGCTACCGATAAGGCAGTATGACCATAACTAGGGGAGAAAATATTAAGAATCTAGCTTTATATCCTCCTGCACATCCAAGTGTCACAATAATAAAAACTAAAAAGCATCCTGTATCATACCTCACCGAAAATATTAGATCTCCATTAACCATAAAAGAGGCCCTCGATTTCAAAGACCAAATAGAAGATGATGCCATTAACAATTTTATTAGCCAAGCTAAATCCAAATCCCATATACAATGTCACATGGTAGAAGCATCATTTGATAATGAATTATAAGAAGATCCTCTTAATGATACACATGATCAAACAATACCTACTACCTCTGTCTCAAATAGAAAAATTGTAAAAATTGAGCTAGGAAAGACTTTAAACATTAATGCTAACCTGACTTCCGAACAAGAAGAGAAGCTAATCCAACTACTGAGGAAATACAAAGAAGCATTTTCATGTGACTATCCTGATATGAAAGGAATCGATCCCCAGTTATTTACACACCACATTTACATAGAAAAATATGCAAGACCTGTTCGCCAACCAAAAAGGAGGCTTAACCCTCATCTAAAAGACATTGTGAAAGCTGAACGTCAAAAACATTTAGATGTGAACTTCATCTACCCTATCTCTGATAGTAAATGGGTCTCTCCACTTGTTTTGGTACCAAAGAAGAATGGAAAGTGGAGGATTTGTGTAGACTATAGAGAACTAAATAAAGCAACACAAAAAAACCACTTTCCCCTTCCATTCATTGACCAAGTATTAGACACTTTGGCAGGAAAGAAATTCTTTTCTTTCTTAGATGGCTTCAGTGGATACAATCAGATTCAAATTGCCCCTGAAGACCAAGACAAAACCACTTTTACTTGTCCTTCGGGAACATTTGCCTACAGAGTCCTACCTTTTGGCTTATGCAATGCCCCTGCCACATTTCAAAGGGCTATCCTCAGCATCTTTTCAGATTTAATAAATGAAGGGCTCGAAGTATACATGGATGATTTTACACCATACATAGATGATTTTGACCCAGCATTGGACACACTAGAAAAAGTCCTGCAGCGCTGCATTGCCACCAGGCTTTGTTTGAACCATGAAAAATGATATATGATGATGACTGAAGGAATTATTCTTGGCCATTATATCTCAGTAGCTGGCATACAGGTAGACCCAGCCAAAATTCAAATAATTTTGCTAATTCCTACTCCTACCACTCAAACAGAAGTCTGCATTTTTCTTGGATTTTCCAGTTATTATAGAAGATTTATAGAACATTTTTCACATATTGCTGCACCTCTATATGCACTGACACGTAATGTTGACTTTCTTTGGACAAAAATGTGATTGTGCTTTCCAGGATCTGAAAAATCTTGTCTCAACAGCCCCAGTCCTTAGATGTCCAAATTGGGACCTGCCATTTCAAATTTCATCAGATGCTTTAGATACAGCTATTGGAGCAGTCCTTGGGCAGGAAGAAGATAAAAAACCATATGCAATTTATTATATTAGCAAGAATTTATCTCCTGCTGAGTTGAATTATACTGTTACTGAAAATGAATTCTTAACTGTAATACAAGTTGTCAATAAGTTCAAGCATTACATTACTGGATATCCTGTTATCTTGTATACAGATCACTCTGCCATAAAATACTTATAAAATAAACCAATCACAAATGGTAGAATAACTAGATGGCTGATTTTATTGTAGAATTCGATATCACAATCAAGGACCGACCTGGAAAAGAAAATCTTGTAGCTAACTTTCTCTTGTGAATGCCAAAACCAGTGGACGCAGCAACAATTGAAGATCAATTTCCAAATGAACATTTGTTTGTTGTCACTAGTAAAACACCCTGGTATGTTGATTTTGTGAATTAGGAAAATTACCAAAACATCTGACCCCCAATGAACAAAAACAGATTGTCCAGCGAAGTGCTCAATTTTCTTGGATTGGGGGCTACCTGTTCCATATAGGGGCAGATATGCACATCAGGAGATGCGTCCACAAAGATGAAATTTTTGACATTTTGAAAGCTTGTCATGACGGACCATGTGGCGGAAATTTCACTGATCAAAGAACTTGACATAAGGTGCTACAAATAGGGTATTATTGGCCCACGATCTTCAAATATGCAAAGAATTTTGTTCAAGCTTGTGACAGTTGCCAAAGAGCAGGATGCCCTGGACAGTCCGACGAAATGCCCCTGAATCCACAGCTAATTATTGAACCATTCGAGCAATGGGCCCTCGATTTTCTTGGTCCAATTAACCCATCCTCGAACCAGAAAACATATATTTTGGTAGCAACAGAATATGTCACCAAATGGGTTGAAGTAGAGGCCTTACTGAGAGCTACAAAGGGTTGTGTCATACAGTTCATGTTCCATATATTTGTGTGATATGGGCTTCCAAGAGATATAATTACAGATGGTGGACCACAGTTTGCTGGTAACAAGATTGTTGCAACACTAGAAAACTATCATATCCAGCATAAAATTACTACTCCTACCACCCACAGGCAAATGGTCAAGTAGAAAGCAGCAATAAAATAATAGAAGCAATCCTAACAAAAACCATTGCATCACATAGACGCGATTGGGCTGCAAGATTACCGGAAGCCTTATGGGCTTACAGAACAACATGGAGAAGCACTACCAGCTATTCACCATACCAACTGGTGTTTGGAAAGGAGCCCATCTTCCCAATAGAATTCAAGATACAAACACTACGAACAGTACAAGAAGTCGGCCTAGATTTAAATGAGGCACAGATTAATAGATTACAATAGCTTAATGATTTAGATGAAATCAAGCTCTCTGCCCTTCAACATACTGCATTAACCCAACAGCAGCGAGCTAAATGGCATGACGCTTTCATTAAAAATAAAGTCTTCTGCGAAGGAGACTGGGCGCTCCTATATGATTCCAGGTTTTAAGATTTTCCCAAGAAGCTTCAGACTTGTTGGCTGGGGCCATATGAAATCCAGAAGGTATATGATAATGGCACCCTTACTCTAATTACCATAGATGGATCTAGACATACCTTCAAGGCAAATGGCCACCGAGTTCGACTATACCGCAAATCGCTTACTCGAGAATCCTTCTACCAACAACTCCCTGAAGACTCCGACATGCAAATTTTGGAGGAGGAAGAGAAATCTTCCTCACCTCTGGTTCATTAAGCGATTCACCTATTCTTACATTTTGTACATAACTCCGTTGTAATTATTCTCTGTACATATTTTTTGCATTTGCACTTTGTTGTTCCTTTAGGAAGAAACAACATTCTCATCGCCTTGCTGTTCCTTTTTCAAGGAACAGCGCCTCTGCATTTTGTTGTTCCTTTTCAAAGAATCAGCAATTCCATCGTTTCTGCTATTCCTTTCAGAAGGAATAGCACCTTCACCATTTTGTTGTTCCTTTTTCCAAAAGAATAGCACTCGCATTTTTCTGATGTTCCTTTTTTTGAAGGAACAACATTGTCGTTTTTGTTGTTCATTTTCTGAAGGAACAGCACTTGTGTGCACTTTTGTTTTTCTGCTGTTCCTTTTCCAAAGGAACGTCACTTTTGTTCTGTTATTCCTTTTCCAAAGGAACAACACTTTCGTGTTGTTGTTCCTTTTTCGAAGGAACGACACTTTTTGTTTTAGCTGTTCCTTTTTCATTTTCATTTTGTTGTTCCTTTTCCAAAGGAATGGAACTTGTGTTTTCTTCTATTCCTTTTTCAAAGGAACGACACTTGTGTTTTCTGCTATTCCTTTTCCAAAGGAATGACACTTGTGTTTTCTTCTATTCCTTTTCCAAAGGAATTACACTTGTGTTTTCTGTTGTTCCTTTTCCAAAGGAGCGACACTTGTGTTTTCTACTGTTCCTTTTCCAAAGGAATGGCACTTGTGCTTTCTGTTGTTCCTTTTCCAACAGAATGGCACTTGTGTGTTCTGTTGTTCCTTTTCCAAAGGAACAGCACTTGTGTTTTCTGCTATTCCTTTTCCAAAGGAACAACACTTTTGGTTTCTGCTTTTCCTTTTCCAAAGGAACAACACTTGTATTTTTTGTTGTTCCTTTTCCAAAGGAACGACACTTGTATTTTCGGTTGTTCCTTTTCCAAAGGAACGACACTTGTATTTTCTTTTGTTCCTTTTCCAAAGGAACGACACTTTCTTTTTCTGCTGTTCTTTTTCCAAAGGAACAACACTTGTATTTTTTGCTCTTCCTTTTTGAAATGACAACATTCTCGTATTCCTTTTACTTATGCTTGTTCTCGTTGTTGTTCTGATTAAATGGTAGCTACCATTCCTCTCAATATATAATAGTTTCGAATCTTTCGGAGCATAGCTATACACTTATGCAATGCATACAAAACTAAAGCATACTGAAATCAGCAAATTACATAAAATCGCTATTTCTACAAGAAATTGCTTTGAATTGATAGGAGGAAAGAGGAAAGGACACAATTATTCATCACTTTGTTGTCATTATTCTACTAATACTGATATGATTGGTTATCTTTATCATGATATTTCTTTTTAAAAATTCCCATAATCTTCTTTGATCATTATTAAGGAATAAGAACAAAGGGTATATTTTTCTATTGAGAAGTTAAGACTTCTTCCACCATTCCTACTCTTAA
Organism: Pinus taeda; assembly: GCA_000404065.3. Taxonomy (NCBI): domain Eukaryota; kingdom Viridiplantae; phylum Streptophyta; class Pinopsida; order Pinales; family Pinaceae; genus Pinus; species Pinus taeda. Next base: position 273,353 of record APFE030844373.1, read on the forward strand.
GGAGTGTTGAACCACCCTTTGTGTATAAATAGGAAAGTACTTTATAAAAGAGAAAAAAAAAGTGTTTATATGATTTTTTTATATGGGTTGTCAAATGAAGGATAGGGGGTCTCATCAAGAGCCAACCTACCATGATCATAAGGAAGAAAGTGAAGTGGCATTCCCACTATGGCCACCACACCAGGGATATGATCCAAGAGGCACATCAAAAAAATAATAAAGAGTCCTTGGAACAGGAGGTCTCATCACGAGTCGACCTGCCCACCTTTCACTCCTTCCTTGTGAATGGCATTATGGTTTAACTAGTTACCAAGCCAGCATAACGACTTCCATTTTGACATTGCACAACACTTCCTAAGCATACACAAAGGATCATGGTTCCATGGGTGAAATAAACAACTCTGTCAAGGTTATGGACACCTGTGGGAAACAAAGCTGTGTTAATGGTATTGACGTCACATTCCTTATACACCAATAGCAATCATCAACACCCTTCTTTGTCTTATACCTTTGTAATAGGTCAAATGAGATTATGTATATCACTTCCCCGAACCATTAAACACATGAAAATCTATTATAACCAATCATGACGGAAAAGTTGATAATGACTACATCAGACTTTTTGTGCATGTCAGTTGTCCTATCCTCCCAGCCTCGCATCATATCATAGCATTCTCTTATTTGTTAAGTGATCCTATTATACACCTCAATTTCGGCAACCTACTCCTTTTGTAAACATGGAATTTCGGTATACGTTGTACCATGGCAATTTCGCACGCCACTCTCTCATTTGATGGCCAAGGACAGCCTATCACATTGCAGGGGGGAAGCAGGTGACCTCATAATTTGCTAGTATACGTGTCAGTCTATTATTCGGAAATTTTTCACTTGGGAATAGCAAGGCTTAACGGTATATCGTTTTTCAATTTGCATGGTTTGTTGTTCCTAAGCTATTTCCGTATTATGCTATGCAGCAATTAGTAAGTGACTCAGGATTTGAACAAGCCTTGTTGTTTCGTTATTTTCTCTATATTTCTAATAGTTTGAACAACCTGTTGTTCCATTGCCGTCTCTGCGTTTTTACAGTGTGCTAAAACATGGGAGGAAGATCAATTCGGAGAGAACCATAGGTATTGACAGTTTCTGATGCTACATGGGAAATCCTTACAAGGGCAGGATGGCTAGTTTATCTCAATCGTTTACAGGAATCCAACGAGACCGTAGCAATAGAATTCTTGCAGAATTTGCAAGAATATCACTCCATGCTAAGAGGGAGACACATAGCAGTCACCGATGACATAATTGCAGAGGTCTCGAGACTACCAGCCACTGGACCTGTGTGGACTTTAAAGAAGGAGAGACTACAAAAAATCATAAAAATCTTCCAAGATGAAGGCCAGAACCTGACAGTAAGAGGAAAGGGAGTTCTACTAGCAGCATTAGAAGAGCCGTGGGCAGATTTGGCGAAGATAATCCAAAGCTACATCACCTATGAAGGCAGGAAAGATATGGTAAGACCACGACACCTTAAACTTTTAGCCGTATTAAAACAGAAATGCTCTGTGAATTTACCTGCATTTTTAAATTCCTTACTACATGATATTTCCTGAAGCATGAAAAAATCACAACACGTAGAATCGATAGTAAGTCACCATGGGCTGATATGACTGATAGTTAGCTGCAGTCTTGCTCAACAACAGAGCAGCTGGGAAGAATTAATTTCCACGATAGATGGGGGACTGGCTCTGCCAGCACCCAAGCGAAAACATGCTACCAGTACATCGAATAGACCATTGAAATGGAGGAAATCAATTAGATTGGCATGGATCAGAGGGAGGTTGGAAAATTCCCAAGGGAATACCAGCCAACCAGTGGAGATAGATGATTCAGGGGACGAGCAACCCCCGCAATTGGAAGGAGAAGAGAATGAGAAAGAAATGGAAGAAAAGGAGGAAGGAGAAACAGAGGAAGAGACCGAGTATCCTGGGCAGGTGGAGGAAGAGACAAAGCAACGTGGAAAAAGCTCATTGCAAAATCCATTGCAAGAGGATGAATTGGCCCAAATTCTGGTCAATATGGGTGAATACACCCAATCTCTCAACCCGCTAGGCCTCCATATTGAAGAAGAACCAAAGGAGCACTCTGCTCAGGACAAAAATGCATCCGAAAAATTGTTCATTGAGGAAGAAGAAGAAGAGAATCATTCTGTTCATGATGAAAGTATAACTGGAGAGAAAAGTGAAGAAGATACAGAAGAGGAACAACCTGTTCCCAACCAGACTACACTGGAAGAATTTCATGGAGAAGAAAAAGAAGTCACCCAGGAAATAATAGAACCAGCTAGGGCTTTTACTCCTAACCAACCCGAATAGAACAACAAAGGAGTACCCCATGAAGAAAACCAGGGAATTGGCCAAGATAATAGTCTAGGCCCGAGTAAGCAGACAACTGTTCCTTCTAAGAAAATAGAGGAAATTAAAAGATTACGAAAAGAATAGCAAATAATGTTGAATGTGATAGCATGATTTCGACAACAAATCAGGGTTTTGAAAATGAGAAAGAGAGCAAAAAGGACTTCAGGGGTAAGATATGCAACCACTATGGAAAGACACCTCAAGAAAAAGGTTAGGAGGACTCAAGTCCAGCGTGCCGTTCAAAACCAAAAGGAACAACATTCAACTATTGCCCATGTTGAAGTGCAAATAGATGATATATCAGCCTGTGACAATTAAGTTCAGACAGATGCACAACCCTCTGAAGAAATGCGAACCATAAACCCGAGACGATGCAATAAGATGATTCAAGTGAGCCTTCTGCCTACAACTACCATGTTGGACAGTGGTTCGAGGACAGTAACCCTACGAGAGGGTTTGATGCAAGCTCAACAAGTAGTAGAAAAACTCACAGAACAAACGGTTTCTCGAGAAAAGTATGAAGAATTACAACAATAGCTAAGGAATGTCAATTTATCTGAGAGCCAGGCTTTTGAAGGATGACGAAAGGAAGAAGAAAAAGTCGCAAAGGTAACTCATAGGTTACATATAGTTATCAAGCAGATGGATACCTTATGCTCTTTGTACACTGACATCCTAGTATGTAGAACCCCTGCTAAAAATTATGCCTTGTTTTTAGTGGAACGATATTCGCAATTGAAAATTAAGGCTATCAAAGCAGGAGCCCCTATACAAATCAATACTATTGATGATTTTATAAATTTTTGTAAGCACTATGGAGTAAAGGTTCAACAATTATTGTGTGAATTCTATCTACATAACCTTGTGTTAGATCAAGAGACAGAGAAGAACCCCGGCCCTTTCGTTGGGGATATCCAACTGTAGGCATTTATTTCGTTTGGAGTTAATCAAATCAAATTGCTTAAAGCCTATAATGCCTTCTAAAGACAAGAAAACATATTAGATTTATGGGTAAGAGCTGAGCCTAGAAATCCAGTGCAGTTATGAAGGAAACATAACAACTTCATGACGACTCCAAGCGTGATTGAAGCATTAGTACTTATTCATATAGCAATCAATTGGCAGGGGATAGAATACTTCTTTACCATCCAAGACCTTGCCATTGACAATGCTAAATTTTGATATCAAATTTCTAATCCGAATATCCAACTCAGGGAACCATTTAATTATGAGAACTTTAAGTTAGCTGTTGATCACTTGAGCCTCTATGGTGATCTTATCTTGAGGGAAGGGCCATCTTGGTTAGGATATAGGTTCCGAAGTCCAATTATTTGGCACCCTGCACCTGGATACCAAGCCCTGTATGAGATGCCTGAGGGTCAAACAGGCCATCTTTTTGCTCACCTAGTTAGGCATCATGGTTGTAGACCACCACATGAGATTTTGTCTCTGACCTACTCTCTCACCGCCTTACATGTCAACTACAATGTTTTCATGAGGGCATGAAAAAGGGTAAGCAGGGGGGTGTGTGGAGTACTGAAGAAGGTATGTTTTTATCAATTATTTTGTCATCTTTTCTTTAAAACTTATAACCTCTTTGCATCATGAACTAGATATATAATAGGAAATCATGACAAAATCTATGGGATTTATATGCAACACAAAACTACTAATAATTGTCATTTTCTTATGCAGGGAAAGGAAAAAATGAAAGATTGTCATCCCAAAGGAAAATACAGGGAAAATTTAACTGTTGTCCCTTTGGCAGGGAACCACATGCAAACAAGGCAATCCAAATTGAAGCGTATCAGCCAAGGAAGGGAAAAGGAGATATCGAATCAGCGCACGAGAACAAATGGGTAACTGGGAACTAATAGTTTGGCAAGGGATCGCTATCTTAACTATTTTTGCATCATTGATATCTCTGCTCTTCTATTATAAGAAGGGGCAGTACTGCTAGCCCGGGGGACAACCTATTGTTATTTTTATGTAATTTCCCTTTGCATTTGAAACTTTGATCATTGACTCTCGTTGAGAAGTGATCCACTGTAACTCTGCTTTGATGTTTTAATATAAATCTGGTTGTCATTCCATCTTTAATCCTAGAGTAATTTTAAGCAGTGTATCCCTGGAGGCTAAGGGCCAGACCCTAGTGGAACACTTGCTCTTGTACCATTATCTCTAATTCGTGTGTGATTTCCATTATTAGCTTTGTTCGGTAATCTAATGTGTTTTGTTATTTTACATCACGGTCCAATTATATTTATTTATGTTCAACTGAGTAATATTGTTCTTTGAGACAGGAATATTGTACTGTTCATTCTGACTTTGTAGCACATTACTATTCCTTAATCATTTATATAACATCGTTGTTCCTTACAGAATGCTATTGTTGTTCAATTACAGAGTAACCATGTTGTAACATTCATAAGTTGGTATTACTGTATTCATCTATGGTTTACACTTAATCGCGATTGTTGTTCAATTGGCATTGCTATTCCATTACGAATTACAATCGTTATTCTTTACAACTGAGATTGATATTTGTTGTATTGAAGTTAGATTACTATTTCTTTTAATATTAAGCGTGCCGTGTGTGTTATTTATCTTGGTTCACTGTACATTTATATTTGACTCTTAAGTGTTGTTCTATATTTCATTGTTAATTAGTTGTCGTTCTATTTTCATTTGCTATCCGATTTATCTTCAGAGTAAAGGTTGTTATCTGATTCCTGTAGGGTACAATTGCTACATCTATTTCCTTAAACTAAGTTTTATTGTTCAATCTTATTTATAAGAACTAGTTGTTGTTCCATTTTCTAGTTGTTGTTCCATTTCCTGTTATTGTTGCTCTGGTGTGCAGAATGATCTAAGACTGTAGGGAGCATTGGCATTTTTTGTCTAGCTCCGAGGTTGACGATCTTTTCCTTGATTATCTTTAGTTACATCAGTTTATAGATGGATGAATTACCGTCATTGTACCATTGACTAATAAATTGCTATAGTTTTCTAAATGCACGATTTAAGTCTTAAAGTGCTTTGTTGTAAGTCGGTTTTGTTTTAAGCATCCATTTACTCTTGTATTGAGCACTATACTACTAGCATTACTCTGACAAATGACCGCCTCAAACTGAGTACACTCTTTGAGATAACAAATCGTTCCTGGATTGATAAGTTAATGTGGGGTAAATAGAGGTGAAAAAGACCCTTTTTATGGCTCGACAACATGTATGAAATGATACTATCCTAAGCATGAAATTTCAAAACATCAAACATCACTACTATGCATGTACAGGACTAAAATAAATATGTTTTTTTCTTTTTATTCTTTTTTATGGAAAAATAAGTGTGAAAGCTAATCCCTTTTGGTGATGCGGCAGGTGGCTTAGGGATGCTAGTGGATGGTTAGAAGGTTTGGGATACCTTTAGGTGACCTTGTGTGACTTCCTGGAGGTTTTCCCTCAATTTTGCCTCAAAACAGGCCACTACAGGAAAACCTACAAGATGTCCTAAAAGCCTACAAGATTCCCTGTATTTCTACAGGATACAACCGAGAGAAAAATGATGGGTGTTGAAGGTGATGGAAGGCATAGGGAAGGTGGTTGGTGGGTGGAGTGGAGTAAGAAAATATCTAGTATCACTTAGGACTCAAAGCCAAGGTTGGGAGATGGTTGGATTTTCTCAACATGCTTGGAGAAGTTTCCATGTAAAATGATCAAATTGGTTAAGGTCTTAGTGAAAGCAAGGATTGATTATGGATGGATGAAGTTGGAAGGAGGTTTATTGCTATGAAATCTTTCTCTACTTCTAAAACACCTTCACTATATCAAACAATGATATTTGCCCAAAAATCATGTAAACAAGAAGAATTTCAATGAGCTATAAAAACAAAGTTTAGTGAGCTAGCTATCTACTTCATGCATGCAGAAAATTTGTAGAATAAGATGAAGTCATTGATGAGATATATTATAAGACTGAAAATGGAGGAAATGGTAATTAAATCCTACACTTGCAAATTGATCAAATGCTGGTTCAAGTACAGTAAACTCTAAATTCTATGAGAAAGTAGAAATATATCTTTTTGGGGCAACATAGGGTCCTTTCCTCAAATCATGATCCCTTAAGGAGGAAGTGAGGCCAAGACACCTATTGACAGATTTTTGGTGTTCCTTTTATACCCTCTAACCTACTACTGAAGTAAAGCACACATGGAAGAAAACTAATAAACAAACTAATCAAATATACACTACTTGCAATGAAATACTTCTAAGGACAATTTAACCATGAATCTATGAAACTAATCTAGCATACATATACAAGAAGAGGAGCCTTTGCTACTAGGGTTGGGCCCTAACCCAAGAGCTTCAGCCCTTTGAGTTAACTCAGTACTAGATCATAGAAAAGCTCATTCTCATTATCAAAACAAAACATTACATGGCAATGTCTTCCACAAGTCTGGAGCTCAAAAATAACTAGTGTTTTTACAACAAGAATTTGAATCCTAATGAGGCTCTAGGCCTCTTTATTTATACAGCTGAAGTCTCCAATGAATTCCTTAAATCTAGGGAGGTGTTGTGGCCACCAATAACCCCCCTTCTTATTTAGTGTTATTACTAATACTAAACAAGTGGGGACCCTTAGTCAAAAAATTTAAAAAATGAATTAGTGCTTGTATTTCCTTTTCAATAAAACTTGCCATCATAAACTTAGGAAAATATCCTTGAAAAAATCTAAAAAGCTTAAGTTTCATGATAAGGTAAGTTAAAATCATTCCTTAAGAAAAATCGCATCGCAAAAAGGATAATGGGAAACCCCCTTACAAGCTGAATTATGAGATTGCGAGATTGCGATGCGAGACTACATATTAAAAAACATATATCGCATTGCATGCATCAAAGGCCGCTTACGCTGAAAAATCTTAAACCACCAATATGTGATGGCACACATCGCAAAATTGCATTTCGCAGAAATCACATTAACAAAACCGTCACATGTCGCGTTCCTGCGATATTGCGATACAACGATATTGCGATAAAGCGATAGAACGATATTGCGACAAAGTGGCGGAATGGTACCATGAAAATGTGAGACAACGATCTACGATATTGCGAAGAAAATCATAAAATTGCTTCATCACGAATCTTTCGGGCTCATTATTCGAGAAAACGTTTTCCATGAACCAAGACCTGGTTATGCGCTTTAATGCTAATTAATGAGTTAGTTTCCAGTTGTTAATGAAATATGGTTTTGTGCTTATCAAAGAGTCAGTTCATGTAAGGTGGTATAATTTTTATGTCTTCGGCATTTAAAAATATTTCCTATCACCTTTCCTTACCATTATTCTCACCTCACTTGTAAACTACAGGAACAAAGAACAAAGAACTATACAAAGCAGTACACAGGATATCATGGGGAAGAAAGGCAAAGCTCCGAGCTCTGAAGACAAAGAAATGACACCCTTATATACAGACACCGCCTGTAACAAAGATGCTGGTATCACGACTTGGGAAGGCATGTATAATTTACTTGAAGAAGAAAATCCCAAGGTGACGGAGGTTACAGCTTCTGCAGGTTCACAGGGGTCTTTCGAGGCATCAATTGCAGATTTAACTTGTTCATTCTTACACCGGATAGCGGCAAGGCCCAAAATTCTCCCCTACACGGATATGGTTAGATGGATACTGGACAGCACGGACATAAAAAATAGACAATGTAAGACTTTGGGTCAAGAACTTATAGAATTACTATTTTCACAAAATTTGAGCTTTACATCCACTAAAAGAAAGCGCACAAGAGGCGAAAATCACACCAAGGAAGCCCAGATCAAGAAATGGAGATAGTTTCTGATGCGCAATTAGCGCCATCGTTGGGTAAAACTTCTTGAAATGGAAAGTCTCTAATTTTTTAGTTATCTATAAGCCCAGAAATTCGAAAAAAAATAAAAAAATAAACATAAAACGCTAGAGGTAAAAAAGTAAAGCTTGAATCCTAAAACTAGTAGTAATTGTCTGAAATATCTTCAATATGGTATCTACCGAAAGTACAGCAATTGCAAACAGACTGGAGACAGAAGGCTCAAGAAAAGGCCGAATCAATCAAAAGATTAACTAAGTTGAACTGGGATGCTTACTAGGCATATTTGGTAAAACCACACAACTAGTGTATGACCCTCAAATGCATCATCAATTTTGCCGAAAAGATGGTGCCAGCTCTTGCTCATTCCGTTTATAGAAGACAGTTAAAGGCTGAAGTCGGACAGCCGACTCTTCTCAAGCAAATGCTAAATGCTTGTGATTTTAAGGATCAGATACAGAAATAGTTAGATGATAGTTTTAGATTTACTTTTAGAAATAGTTTTTGCTTTATTTTGGCCTAGAAAAAGGATGGTCATTTAAACCGTATCCTACATTTTTGTAATAAGTTATTTTTAGATTTAGTTAGTAGTATTTAAACCCTTCTCATGCATTTAGAGAAGGGTCTAGAAATTTATCAAAAACTTGTCCTCAAAACATGCACTTTTGCACCCTCGAAGGAGGTTTTGATGAATGAATGGAACATGATTTATTGATTTTTGCATTTAATATCTACTACTGATGTTGCACTTCTGTACTCTTAGTGGATGTTGGATTAAGAAGAGATAAATCATTATCATTTGAAGCTCATGAGTAGAACTAGTTATAAATGGTACTTTTATCTCTTAACTATTTTTGCCTTTGTGTTAAAGTGATATTCATGTTCAATTGTTTATATATTAACGCGTGAATCCCTGAGTTATCATTTGGCACTTTTGTATAATGATAGCTATTTATTTATGTTTAATGTAAGAGTAGCTTATTATGCGATATGTTTTTCACAATTGTTTCATCTAACTTCTTGAACGAAGTGGTTTATCTATATTGAATTCTTTTCTCATAACAGTTGAATGATCTTTACTATCGATTTTTATCTGAAATCTTTTTAGATCGTATAACAGAAGGATTACACCCTGGGTTAATGTAGATTTAGGTATTTATGTTTATTAGAATACAATTGCATATCATTAGATTAGAGTTAGAATTATAGCATCTCACTTAGGAACTTTTAGGAAAGAAATATCAATCCTTCACACACACACATAAATTGGGAAACTAGTCCCATATCCCCAGTCGGACCCACTATACCAAACAGAAAAGGAGCTGCCAACCAAGGTCCGGACCGGATGGGTATCCCCCTTATTGTAGATCTGATTTTCAGGGCTTCAACAAGAGGCTCGGCTCCCAAACGCAAGATGAACTAACTCTTTGACTATCACTTGCTCAGTTATCTTTTGATCTTCCTGACTTGGCTGCTTGTACTCCGAGCTAGTGTGATTGATGGAGGAATATTTGAATGAGGTAGGAGTAAATGAGGAGGATTTACCTCCTACAATATCTCTCCCTTGTCCCATTCAAGTTTCAGCCTTTAATCTTGCCAAAATTCCCTTATTTTCTCTCACAAACCTACATTCAATGCAGATTAGTCCACTAGGCATAATATCTCACTTTAATTCATCTCATTAAGCAAAATATAATAAAAACATGTAATAAGTTGTGAGAAGATTTGATTTAACTAAAAGAGGAGGTGAATGAAGGTCCATATAGTTAGCCAATGATGAGGCTCATCAGCGTAGTGGGGGTACAAATTACATCATGTGTCCAAAAGGACTCATCCATAATATACTATGAAAGAAAGAGATATATTATTACACCATAGGTCTTTACATGACCTTTTCATCAAATGACATTAATAATTGAGACCATAGTTGAATTCAGCAATCATGATGCCAAAAATGCATAATATTTTGAAGGCTAATGCTCCCCCTGAACCTATGCTACCTATGCATTGTCAACAATTCATTCATCGAGGTATCTTCATCAATAAAATAAACATTAATGAAAAAAGCATATCAACATATTGTATCCATCAACATTAGACTGCATAGGCATGTCAAAAACTAATTTTGAGTCTGACCCACTATTTCTCTATCAGAAATACACATACACTACTATCAGCACCGAAACTCATGTATATACATGACTCTTCTTCATGAAATCTGCGTATAGAAAACTATCCTCTGAATCTGACCAAAATGGTTTTAACAATGAGATGAGATGGAAACAAGTCCCAACTTTTGTCTAATATATTCAAATGCTTCTCTGGGAATATTTTGGTAAATATATCAACAACTTGATCCTTCGAGGGAACATACTCTAATTTAACCTTTTTTTCAAGTACTTGTTCTCATAGAAAGTGGTACTTAATAGGTATGTGCTTGGTCTTGGAGTGCGTAACAAGATTTTTCGAGATACTAATCGCACTTTTATTGTCACATTGGATGGAGATGGGTGGAGAACATGTAATTTGAATATCTTGTAATGTATGCATCATCCAGAGAAGTTGTGTGCAGTAAGATGCAACGACCACATATTCTGCTTCCATTGTACATAAGGCAATCAAACTTTTCTTCTTGCTTAACCAAGGTACTAATCATGATCCCATATAAAATGCACCTCCATTAGTGTTTTTTTAGTCATCAACATTTTCAGCCCAATCTACATTTGTATATGCATGAAGGGTGAGATCTTTATCTTTAGGATACCATAGACCTAAGTGTTGAGTTCCTTGGAGATATTTGAATATTCTCTTTACTTTATGAAGATGTGATTCCTTCGGATTAGCTTGGAATCTGCCAACAATTCCTACTGCATGCATGATATCTGGTTTGGTACCTTTTATATAAAGTAGACTTTCAATCATAGATTTGTACTCTAGTTGATTCACTATAGGACATTCATCATTAGAACTGAGACTACATCATGTTATCATTGGAGTACATACTAGTTTGGAATCTTCCATTTTGTACTTCTTCAGAATCTTCTTGAGACATTTAGTTTGTGAGAGAAAGATGCCATATTTTGTTTGTTGCACTTGTAGACCAAGAAAATAGGTTAGTTCTCCAAGCAAAGACATTTTAAATTTTTGTTGCATAACATAAGAAAAGTTTTGACTCATAGATTCTTCATTACTGCCAAAGATGATATCATCAACATAAACAACAATAATTAGCAGTTTATCATTCTCAATTTTTGTATATAAGTTGTTGTCTGCGGATCCTTTTGTGAAGCCTTATTGTTGAAGATATTTGTCAAGACGATAATACCATGCCCTTGGAGCTTATTTCAGTCCATATAAATATTTTTTGAGTTTGCATACAAGCTTTGCATCATTTCCCATAATGAATCCTTCTGGTTGTTCAGCGTAAGCTTCTTCTTCTAGATTTCCATTAAGAAATGCAGATTTTACATCCATTTGATAAACTTCAAATTTTCGAAAACTTGAAAGAGCAAGAAACATTCTTATGGCTTCAAGTCTAGCTACAGGTGAAAAAAAAATTCAAAGTCTATACCTTGTTGTTGTGCATACCCTTTACAAACAAGCATTTCTTTATTCCTAATTACCTCTCCATTTTCATTCAACTTATTATTGAATATTTTGTTCCTATAACATTTTTATCATGAGGTCTAGGAACTAATTCCCAAGTATCATTCTTTTCTATTTGGTCAAGTTCTCCATCCATGGCCTTAACCCAACATTCATCTTTGCTAGCTTCATTTACATTTTGTGGTTCTATGGAGGATAATAAGGCTAGATAACTAGAAGATCCTACAAGAGTTCTTCTTGTTTGTACTCCCGACCTTTTTTCTCCTAGAATTTGAGATTCTGGATGATTCTTTTGAACATACTTGGATGGAGGCTTTTCTCTATTAGATGTATCTTCTTTTGATGCTTCATTGGTTTCTTCCTCTATATCATTTCGATTTGATACGGGAAAGCATTAACCGTCTTCATTATTATCATCTTCTTTTGCTGATGTCACTTGTTTCGGATTTCTACATGCTTCATTGATTACAACATCAATGTATTCAAAAAAAATCTAATTCTTTTATTATAACATCTGTATCATTTACTTCTAGATGAATAACCAAGAAATATTCCTTCATCTGCTTTGGGTTCAAACTTACCAAGTTTTTCATTAGTCTTTTTGATGAAACATTTTCTTCCAAAAAATCTAAAGTGTTTTACAGTGGGAATCTTACCATACCAAAGTTCATATGGAGTTTTATCACTATTTACACATACATGAGCCATTTGTTGAATTTTTCTTTTCATTCTTTCCACCACACCGTTTTGTTGAGGAGTTTTGGCAACAGAGAACTATCTCTTTATTCCATGTTGTTCACAAAATTCAAATAATTCATCTAATATGAATTCTCCTCCGCGATCAAATCTGAGACATTTTATTTTTATATCTAATTCATTTTCAACTAAAGCTTTGAAGACCTTAAACTTTTCAAATGCTTCATCTTTATGTTTTAGTGACCCATTCCATCACATTCTACAAAAATCATCAATGAATGAAATGTAGTATTCTTCTCCACGAGGTGACCTTTTCCTTGTTGGTCCACACAAATCAGTATGAATGATTTCAAGAGGCTTACTTGTTGATCCTTCTTTGGCATTGAATTGAACTCTGGTTTGCTTACCGAATTGACATGGTTTGCATATGGTACTTTATGGTATGATGATATCTGGAAGATCACGAACAACCTTGAGCCTGCATGATTTTCTTATTTGAGAAAAGTTTATATGCCCCAATATTTTGTGCCATAACTAGTTCTCTTATGTTTTTCTTAGATAACATTGTTCTTGACATCCTAGTATATATAGATTATGTGGAGTTCTTGTATCTTTGATTATGGTATTTCCTGTTTCAAGCTCACGAACCACACATTATTTTGATCAAAACACAACTTCATTTCCTTGATCACACATTTGACTAGCACTTAATAAGTTATGCTTTAATCTATCAACATACATAACATTTCCATATTTAACCTTCTTTTTTAGATAAATGGTACCTTTATCCTTAATGGCAAGTGGCGTGTCATTTCCAAAAGAGACATTATTTTCCTTTTCTAAAACATTGTATGAAAGGATTTTATCTTTATCACTTTTCATGTGTTTAGAGGATTCGTTATCAATGTATCACTTATTTTCTTATCCTTCTGGAAACAGAGTTATGCCACATATTTCTGACCATAGTTCCTTCATTTTCCATACCTTGGAGTTTGATGATGTTTTCTCCTTTTGATATGTTGGCCGAAATTTGCTCCTGCATTCAGATTCTTCATGACCAAAGTTATTGCAAAATGAACATTCAATTTCATATTCAATAGGTGGAAAGTTATTATAACATCTCTTCTTGATTCCTATCACAGTCCTTTTTTTCTTGCTTCTCTAGTCATGATAGTTTTGTAAGGAACACATTGAGCAACCTTATGACCAGAGTTATGACATGAAAAGAATGTCCATTAAAGAAGAAGTTTATGTGATCATAAAATCTTTTGGTCTTGTTCACCTTTTGGTTAGTGCTTCTATTGATGTTCACCCCTGGAGTAGAACAAGCATGATTTACCTGGGGAGTACCTTTAGGCTTTTGCTGAGGATTGACACATTGTTGATTGGTTTTGCTCCATTAAGATAACTTTTGGTGATGGCTGAAGACTTTTCTGGTTGGGACCTTCTTACAGTATATCCAAGACCAATCTTTATAAGAAGAGAACGTTGAACCTTGATGATTTCATCTAAGGTTTCTGATCCTTTAGCAAATGTAAGATTTAGATATTTTGTTTTCTCAAGTTCCTTTCTTAGACTCACTACTTCACACTCTGATTTTTCATTGTTCTTTTCCCTTTCTGTAATTTGATGTGTCAAAGTGTGTATGACTATATTCTTTTCTTCCAAGAATATTTTAAGTTGAGTTATTTCTTCAAGAAAATCTCCTTCTTCTAGGGCATCCATAAACTTATCATTTTCATAAGCCATGAGAAGTTTAATATCTTGATTAGATTCACCTTCATCACTATTAAACAAGCTATCACTATCTTCATGAGTATAATAACTTCTTCTATTAACAAATTGTTTCCTATTACCTTTTGCAGAATCCTTTTCTTTGTCATGGTTATCTTTATGAGGACATTTAGCAACATAATGACCAACTCTACCATAGGCAAAACATTTGAATGGAAGCTTAACTCTGAATCTTCCGGAACCAAGCTAAAGTTTCTTCACAAATTTTACCTCATTTTCTTCTGATATATATCCTGATTCCTTGAGATCTTCCTTCAAGCGATCAAGATTCTTTTGAAGACCTGCTTTGATTACAATTGTTGGGAAAATATTGGTTCGGGGGGGGGGGGGGGTGGTGTGAATCAATATTTAAAATTTCACAATAATAATTTTCCTTTCCAAACTGTATACACGTTTTTACAGAAACTAAATAGTGTATGTCCACAACTATAATGAATGAAACCAACGTATGTAGAATAAACTTGTAAAACAACTAATTCATTGTCTGTTGAACTTAAATCAGAGTGTGATGCATTTACTAAGCAATAAACAGATGCAGTAAGAATCAAATAAATAAACATACATAAGAAGCACACATGAACACTAGGATTTTTCAGGTGGAAACCCAATGTGGGAAAAAACCATCGTTGTTGTCATCTCAGTATTCAATCTTCTTATTAATAAAATTGTTTACAAGTTTTGTACTGGTGCATAATTTTTCCAGTACGCAGGAATCTACCTGATGAAGGCTACAATCCTCACTCATTTTCTAGCTTCTACTGCAAGGGAGATCCAACCCCCTATCTAGCTTATATTTTTACTATTACGTAGGCGTTGGCTTACAGAAGGCTACTACCTTCACTCTTTCTCCAAGGACCACGTTTCATAAATTTTCAGACTGGATACCCTCGATACACATCAACACAATATGTAGGCCACGTTTCATCAAAATTTCAAACTAAACCCATCAGTAACATTGAAACTCAAAATCAATCACCACTGCAATACAACCATCAAACACAACAGTATTGACTCTAAAGAAAAACACAATCAATCAATCTGAACAGTTAGATCATTATCACCAGAACACAGAGTTGAACCCAGAACACTGCATCAACATCTAGAACCAACTGCAACCTCAAAAATCATATGTCAGAATATATATGATACTTCAATGAGGAAAACCTATGTGTATACACTACTTTCTGTAACCCAACCTGTGTATACCTCTAAAGATACTGAATCATAAAACTTCTGAACCATAAATTGTATTAACCAAAGACATTTTGAAGATCTACTGTCATTTTACAGAGTTCTAAAAAAATAGTAGAAAATATCACCCTTCTTACTCAATCAATCATTCAACCGAATTCAATCTCCTTATACAACCAATTTTACTTCATATCTAATGAAGACATCATTGACAAACAGCAGTAAAACAACAACACTGGTCAGAAAGATCAGTCATTTCTAAACAACAATCCCTTCCTCTGCATATGCTACTTGGAAGTGTCAAGTCCGCGTGTATACGCACCTTCACCGAGGCAAACATGTGTATGGATCTGCAAATAATGACTTATAACTTCACATCTTTTCAAGACTTCAGATATACCCAGATCATAGCATTTAAAGGAAAAAACATGTGTTAGCATTCAGATCTAACCTATCCATTATTAGATCATATAATGATAATTCATTTCAGGTCTCATGATCCTAATCCAACATTGTATCCAAGGGTGCATAAGATATTTCAGATCTATATCATAACCATATCCCTTACAACACAAAATATACTTTAGATAGAAGTATTCATGAAAAACCCTTTCACGTGCACTCTTAGCCTTTGATCTTCTCCTCCTTATATACTAGAGGCCTTTTCAATACCATGCATCAAAACAACACTTAGAACCTATGGTATTCTTAGATGGGATCAAGTACCCATTATTCCGCTCAATATTGTGGGATAATACCATAGTATGGACCCTTGGTATTTTGTAACCTTAATTTTCCATCCCATACACACTTTTCCTTTTGTGAAACTACATGCATATTTATACGTGTCTTTTATTATGTGTACCTACATGTATACACTACTTGGACTAGATTAACCAACGTATACAACTTAAAACATTATCTTTCCTAAATTTCTTGATTCTGATATGTAATCCTTTGTCCTATCATTTTGTTCTTCTATGCCATTACTCTGTTACCTCTGAATAGACTTGTTATAATGTGAGTTTCCATTGATCTGTAATCCTTTGTCCCATCATCCTGTTCTTCTATGACATTACTATGTTACCTCTGAATAGACATGTTACAATGTGAGTTGCCATCATGCATCACTTTATCATTTCTGAACTGACCTGTATATGGGTTTCCATTGAGGACAACACGTGTACCATAATGCCAACTTACCCCTTGATACAACTCAGTGGCCACAACAAGAACTGGTTGAGAAACCAGAGAAGGAAGCACAAGAAAAACTTAAAGAATTTGAAAAATATTCTTGTAATGAGGAGGTTGAGAGAGAAGAATCATATTCTTTCTCCACATATGCAAAGAGGATTAAAAGGGTCTCTGAAGAGGTTCATGGTGAACCATTAGAAAGTCACAAAGAAGAAGAATTAAAGAATTCAAGTGACTAAAATTATGGAGAGCCATCTGAAGAAAGAAAATGATATGTACAAATAGCAAAATAACAAGATTGTTAAGGAGAATAAACAATTGAAAAAGAAAATGAGAAACTAGAAACCCAAAATATCCTCATCTCAAAATAAGCATTTAGGTGGCTAAATGAGAAAAAGCATTGGCAATACAAGTACGATGAGAAAAATGTAAAGACTACAATTTACAAAGGAGAAGAGAAAGGACACGAAGGAATTGATATACTTTGGCAAGTAGCTCAGATAGAGGCTTCTACATCAGGGGGTAGATCAACAAGTAGATCAGGAGGAAGAACATGTAGATCACCAGGCAAAGGCAAGAAATCTAAAATATCAATGCAAGCATGAGGACATGCTTTTGGATCAGTAAGGGGGAGATGCCAACCCTAAATTTTGAACCTTTTTCACCATGTGTATTTCACCTTTATATCATCCCTTCACACCATATCATGATCATGTTTGTCATAGTTTTGCCTCTTTTTACACATTAAGGTAAAATAATTATGTGTTTTATTTTTTAGAATTTTTAGTAAAAATTGGGTATTAAAATTTATTTTTGGCAGAAACAAAATTTCCCGTAATGGGTCCATTGAAGTCATATGTGTAGGACACTTGGGTACAAACTAAAGGTATATTTGAGAAGTACATGAACGAAGGATGGATAGACCCTTATTTTCACACTCCAAATGAGTCATAACAAGATCGTTCAAAGATGGTCAAACTCGACTAGTCACTCAGAAAATCCCCTTATTTAGGGGCAGTTTTGTGATTTTGTGGAATCTTCCCATATTTTGTGCAAAAAAAGGGATGATTTCAACTCTATTAGGTGGAATATGACTCTTTTTGGTTGTCACAACCATTTTATCTTATCTTGTTACATTTTTAGCTTATTTAGACACAACCATTCAAGCAACTATGGATATTATTATTGTTGTGACTTCTCTATTTCTGAATATAATCTGAAGAACTTGCCTTCTATTTCTTATTGTGATTGCTATGGGATGTGATTGTTGATATACTGTAGCTGATAGTCTTCAAGTGTACCAAGCAAAGTTGGAGGGCCCCCATTCTAAGCTAAGTACACTACATTGTAATTTTTTTTGCATAATTATTAATATATTAGATTGCTAAATATTTCCTTTACAATTTCTTGTGAATATTTTCTGAGTCAATTCATTGTATGTCATAGCCATTTATATTTTTGAAGTGATTTCATTTCAGTAATTGGTTTAAGTAAGGAAGGGCAAACCAGGCATCTAAGTTAGATCCTCCTCCTTGTGAGCTAAGAATTGAATTGGAAATTGTGTTTATGCATTTAATCTTTACTGCTTTCTTAATTTAAAATTGTTATGATTTATGGTGGAATTGGCTTTGTTGGATTAGAAATGATGAGGAAAGACAACCAGGACCTGTACGTTAGAGCCTCTTCCTTGTTGGCTATGCTCCAGATAGAATCATTGCACATTTAGATCGGAATTTTAATGACTTTACAATCAATAATTTATATTTGTAATATGAATTTCCATTAAAATAATAGTAACTCCTTCCTAAGCCAATTTAATCCAAGATCAATATATTTTGGATGTGTTTCCAAGCTTAAAATCCCGGATTGATATAAAATACATGTTTTAATTTACCATGTAAATTGAACTGATAGTGTCGTCTTC
The DNA here is from genome assembly GCA_000404065.3 of Pinus taeda. NCBI lineage: Eukaryota > Viridiplantae > Streptophyta > Pinopsida > Pinales > Pinaceae > Pinus > Pinus taeda. The sequence continues at coordinate 292,025 of APFE030844373.1, forward strand.
ATGTTTTCCTTTCGTCATAGCTCTCACTTTCGTTGTTTTCACTCCTATGTGTGTCGCATGTTTGTGTATCACCAAAGCTAGTTCTAGTGCACTATTTTTCATTATATGATATTTCATATCATTAAAATACATGCTAGACACATTCCTACAACTTAACACACCCTTTGGTCACATTCATCACTTTTATCGTAACTTGTGTTCTAAGTATCGTAATGTGTCATTTCAACTATCACACTTAGAAATAAGTGTCACTTTGATGTCATTTCGAGGTGTGATTGTTATCCATGAGTCCTATGTATCCTTTTGTCTTTTATTAATGGTTTTCATGTGTGTGATCCAAGTTTGAGTTATGATCGTATGCATTTTCCACACTTAGACATTTAGGATCCCTTCTTGGTCCTTCAACCTAGTGCAAGTTGTGAAGGCATTAGCCTTATTACCAAGTGATGAGCTTAACCTATTCATGGGCCCAAATGATGCAATCATACTAACCAAGATTGGTGCACTAAGTCCTCCTCAATATCTCCTGAAAGCTATTGCATATTATGAACCTCTCAAGGGAAATCACCTAATCCTCCTTGCTTATATTTACTCACCACACCAAGTTTTGATCACCTTTGCCTTGCATGGAACACATAACACTCCTAGCTATCAACATGGACCTCTTCCATCCTTTTGCAAAGGAAAAACATGCAAAAAAAAGACCCTTCTATCCTCCCAGTGTAGTGAAAATGCCCTTAGGAAAAGTGGTTTCCTTCCTATGGCCCCACTCAATGAAAAGTGCATTCCAAATGGTCAAGCACCCACCATTGGGTCAAACACACTAGCCTAGGATGAAATCACATTCTAAAGCAACATTGACCCCTTGTTGAGTCAAATTATGCTTTCCTAAAGGCCTTCTCTTCCTTAGGGTACATGGCACAGTCTTGAAGCTTGAATACTTCACCTTTCCCCCTTCCCAAATGATCTTTGTGCTCAAGCTTCTTCCTTAACAAGTCTCCCTCAGTGCATGGTGCAGTATGAAGAGCCAATGAGACTTTAACCAGTCAAACTACACTTTCCTAAAGGCCTTCTCTTCCTTAGGGCACATGGCGCAGTCTTGAAGCTTGAAGCCTTCGTCCTTCCCTCTTTCCCTATGTGCTCTGCACTCAAACCTTGCTTATACCCTTCCTCTTCAGCGTATGGCACAATAGAAAGGCTCAAGGAGGCCTCATCTCAGCCTTTGACTAGTCAAACTACGCTTTCCAAGTCTCCTTCTCTTTTCTTTATGCCACATGGTGAAATCTTGAAGCCTTTATCCATCCTCCTCTAGCTTCCCCACTATATTGGACCAAGGCGAGATCCTCTTCATAATGCATGACACAGTAAAAATGAATAGTGAATCCTTCCTAATACATTATTGAGTTTCATTGTTCCCTCCTAATCAAGATCCCTCCTTTCAACCCTTCCACAGGCCTATCATGAGTTGATCATTCCGTGTGCTGGATAGTGACAAAATAGATGTTTTTAAGACTAAATTTTCCCTGTCATGGAGGATTTTCATTACCAGGAATACCTTCTTATCATGACAAGGTGATGTTCAAAGTAGATTTCAAGGAGAAAGCATAAAGTAACACCTATGGAGAAGAAGCACCAAAGAGAGCTATCATGGAGACATGAATCAAGGTAGAAAGAGGACATAGTATGATGACTTAAAGGATTCCAAAGCTGATTTAACACACTTTGGAGGGTGAAGATATGGATATTTCATGAAGATGAAGCATAGATCAGATCTACCATCAAGAATGCAAGATGACAGTAAGGAAGATAGCTTGGCATTGCCACCTCATGGTAAAGTCCATGTCAACATTGTCAATTTGTAACTTGTACAAGTATCATCATAATGGTCAATATGTGTCCATGTGTCATGCCACATCATCATGTGGAATGCAATGATGTAGTTTAAAGGAAAAGGAAAATATGTAGTGTGTGGAAGTCCAAGAGTCATATGAAGAACATGAAGAGTCACATAGCCATATATGGACAAAAGAGTTATTTGGAGAATTCCAACTATCATTTAGAGAAGTCCAAATGTCATTTAGAAGTTCAAGAGTTGTTTAGAAGTTAAAAGGTCATAATAGAAATCCAAGAGTCATGAAGGTAATTCAAGAGTCAAGAGGAGATGAAAGGTCATTCCTATTGTTATAAAACCAACCTCGTAACTCAAGCAATGGATTTTGGAGGCCTAATCTTTAGAGAGCTAGTCTTGGCTTCTCTACTTGGCATAGGAGAGAAAACTATTCTTTGGGGAAGAAAGAAGTGACTTAATGTTCCACTAATGGAGCTAGTGCCTCATCATTGTAACTGTGTACTTGGATCATTCACCTAAATTGAAGCTCTATGAGGCAACATATTTTCATGCATGTATAAAAAATGTTCTAGGACTATTCTTGGGATGTTTATGATATATGTTTTGTTCATATGTACTAGAGAAATTGAACTATTTGGGTGGCTTTGGTACTCATCTTTATGAATGTGTTTTGTATTCACTTTAATGATCATTATGTGAACTATCTTGCTAACGAATATTTTCATGTTCCTGTGTGTCTCTCTTAGGTTAGTATTCTTACTTCCTTTAAGAGACACACTCTCATCTCCTGCTCGTGAAGGTCTCCTTTTACACATTGCAATTGGTGTTTCACAATGTAAAATTACTTGCTTGTTCAAGGTTTATGTATATAGTATCTTATGTTATCTATTAAAACCAAGGTGAACCTTTATGTTATGGTGGTCGAGCTTATACTCTGTAGATGGGGCTTCTACTCCAAATGGTGTGAGGTCTAATTGAGACTTCACATCGAAGAGATCCCATGTATGTTGGCTTCATCTATCACGGTAAACACCACCATATTGATTGGTCTTGTTATTTATACTATTTTTCATAAATTGGTCAAGAAGAAATCCATGAACCCCACAAATTTCGACACCATCAAGACCGACTTTGATAACATTTCTAGCAACAAGATGAAAGTAATTAACAACCTATGGGATCTCCTCAATATTTAGAACTCAAGGAGGAGAATATGTGTTATAAGCAATATTGTTACATCTGATTAGTGAGCCTCCTAATGGGATAAATAAACATCTATTCCCCCTTGCCACCATATTGCACAAAACCCTAAGCTTGTTCCCTTCATCCACTAGAATTTTAGCCCTAAACTACATCATCTAAGCCAGTTTGAGGGCCAACACTCCTTGTAATACTATTGGGGTGCGTTCACCTACAAGTTGCTTCACTGTGGCCTGCTTTCGTCATTAGCAAGTTGCTCCCCTTTGCACGTACGTTGGTTCTAGAAATCTAGGATAATGATCGGGATTCTAGAAGCTTCCTCTTCTAGGAATTTCCAGATGTTGTTTTAACTAATTAACTTGGATAAAACATTATGATCCTATCATTTCCTAATTTGGAATTTGTCACAACTTATCCTTTGATCCTATCCCTCCATCAAACGTGGATCTAAAACCCTAGATTGGTAATTGGATAAGAACTCCCAACTTACCCTACATCTCTATATATTCCCAACCTTCTATATGGTTGGGGGTTGAATTTTGGAGAGTGATTATTCCCTTAAGTTGTTGTAGTGAGTGGTTATCATCTCATGCATTTAGTGTTGATTTTGGGTAGCATCGGATATGCTCTAGCTTTGAAATTTTATGGAGGGGCTAGAACAGATGAGATCTCCAAGACCCAGAAATCATTTGGATAAATTCCACCCAAATGAGGAGTTATTAAAATAATTAATATTTTTAATGGGTTCAAAGGTCTAAACTTAGCAAAATAAAAATATTAATGGATATTAATAAAGATATGGGTGAGAAGCTTCTAAGAGATGAGGATCAAGTTTTTTTTAATATTATCCATTGATTAGAGACTTAATCTCGGTCGTTGGTTCATCAACAGGAAAATTATAAGAGTAGACTTAAGAGTCATTTGGAGACACACTGGGAAAATACTCAGTATTCCAAGGGAAATTGATTTTCAAGGAGAAGGAGTTCAATTTCAGAGGGAGAGTTGCATGTTGGAGGAAGAGAAGGGCATCATCAGTAGTTAGTGACTGAGGATGAGGTGACACAGGGCATTTGAGAGACAACGCAGAGGGAAGAACAACACCATTGGAGATGCAATCCTCATGTAGAGTGACGCAAAAGTGACGCAAAGGTGGGTGAAGGGTCTCTAGGGTGTTAGAACTTATCCAGAAGGAGGGAAAACTTTGTCTCGAGTGTTTTCTCTCATAAGTGTCTCATTTTCTTTGTGAAATCATTTCTTGTAAATCGATTTTTATTAAAGATTAATAAAACCTTCATCTGTTGCACTGGTTTTCCCACATTAGGTTTTTCCGGGTACAATTGTCCAAAAAAAAACTGTGTTGATGTGGTTGATTCTTGTGCTTGTATATCACTGTTATTTTCTCTATGTAATTATGTGATAACTGCAACAGAATTTATTTTAATGTTTACTCAAGGGTTTTAGTAAATAACTTATTGTGAAAGATAAGTAGATGAAATAAGTCAGTTAATGCGGTAGAATTTCATATTAGAAAATTTCACATTTAGGGTGATTCAAGGTGCATATTGTGACAAGGAAACGACAAGTCAAAAACTTGGAGCAGCTCTTCTACAAGATCAACTGCTACTTATGGTTGTAATCTCCTTCCATTTATATTAATGCAAATAATTCATTATTTTCCTATATGTGATGTTGTTATTGCTCTTATTTCAAAACCATGTTGATCTATTGAACGAAGTATTTAGATGATACTGCATAGATCTCGTAGTTTCTTGGCTTGAGTTATCTGATTATGCAGGTTCTAATTTTGCCATTCAGCACTGGAATTGGAGTTTCCAAGCTAAAGAAGGAGTGAAGTGTACGAAGGATTTTAGGTAGGCCTCACTCCGTCATCCATTTACTTTAAGGAAAAACATTTTGTTCCTTGTCTCTCTGTTGTTTTAGGTTAGCCACTGACCTAGGGGAGATACTTTGGTCCACAATCATAAATCTCGTATACAAATTGGTGACTCCTCTGGGGAGCGGAGTATTTCCTTGGTGGTTTCCTTGTCCATTGTGTTTGATTACCTCCTTGATAGACCTTTGTTGTATCATCCAACCAAGAACAAACCTAGGACTTGATTTCATTAAGCCTTTTTTGCAAATTTTTGTGCCAAAATCCTCTTTCCTAGGCCCAACGCACCCCCTGTGCCTTTGACAGAGCATTGCACCTCACCTTGGCCGACTCTGTACCAGCGTTTCAATGCATTGGTGCCTCTTTTGCACCAAACAATGTAAACTTTGAAATGGGAACTGATATTGTTACCCGTTTTGTAGAAATAGCAAAAAATTGACCCGATTTTGAAAAAGGGTAATGTAGAACACACATATTTTTTTAGAGCATAGTTTTTGGCACTTTAAATAACCGATACGATTTCCCGTTTCGTAGGGGTAGTAAAAACATGATCTTATTTTGAAAATTGGTGATGCAAAATACACTTCTTTTTTTTGGAGCATATTTTTGACGCTTTAAATTTTCTTATGTATCAAATATAAATATTTGTTATTAAATGTTAGTGATTTTCACTCTGATTTTGAAACGTGTTGATGCAACATACCTTTTTCTTAAAGGACTTATTTTTCACACTTTAAAATCTATTATGTCCAATTTTTTTTTAAATTATGATTACTTAATGAATTTTCAAGTTGTTTTATTTTTTTTTTTTAAATGTTGAT
>APFE030844373.1:298985-337489 GCA_000404065.3 Pinus taeda
GGGGTCATGATAAAATATTTTACGCCATTATTTCGAAATGTTGAAATTTTACCTTTGAAAAAAAAAGTGTTATCCCAACGTAAACACTTTCTGTTTTGAGAGTGTTTTTTGGACAATTTCATACAAAAAATTGGTTTTCACCGCCATTATTAAAACATGTTGAAAATTTACCCTAAAAAAAAGGTGTTGTTTCAACATCAAAACTTTTCGTTTTTAGCACTATTTTTGATGTTTTTACGAGGTTTTTTTGCGAGAGTTCCCGTTTTAAATTTATAGTTCCCATTTCAAAGTTTACATTGTTACCAACATTGGTCCCTGTTTTTGCACAAATTTTTCCTTTGTTCTTGAACCTCTCTTTCGTTAGCCTACTTTGAGCTGAACTTCCCTATGTCTTGAGTGCCTTATGGTCTCTCTAAAGCCGCCACTTGGTTTTCATTTGTGTTATTTTCCTTTGTTGAGAATTGATTTTTATTTTTCTTTGTTCTTATCATTCGATCACTTGCAAACTGATTCCGTTTGATTGTTGATCGCTTGGATGAATGGTGGTTTTAGTCCTCATTCTGAAAAGTGCAATTGAATCAGTTATTAGTTATTGAACATTTACATCTTAGTTTTATTCATTTTGAAAATTAAGTGTGGTAAAAAGAAAAAATCTTGCATTTGCATCTAGGGTTTTGTGTGTGAAATTAGAATTCCCTAGTGTGAAATTGCATATTTTTATTTCATTTTTGCAAAAATATTCCCCCTCAATTTCTGAGGAGGGCTTAATTGTGTATGAGTGTTAATCGCCTTTGAGTGACATCTCTTTTGATTTTTGAAATTTTCACACAATTTCAGTTTGAGTCCTTTGTTCATGAAATCTCAAATTATGTTTGATTTCATTGGAATCCTCTTGTGTTTGTTTAGAAGAATTCTCTTGCATAGATCACATTTGCATAGTTATAATTCTCATTTTCATACATGGAAAATAAATTGTGCATAGATTACATTTGCATAGTTTTTAGGGGAATCATGCATAGATTAAATTGCATGGTTCGGCATCTTTTAATCCATTGAATTGAATTGGAATAGCCAAATTGAAATATTGAGGTAAGAATCTCTTGTTGGTTGCATATTTGATTGTTGCATCATTGTTTTCACCTCTTCCCTACACTAGATGGCTTTCATCAAAATTGAAAATAGTTCTTTTTGTCATATTAGTTGCATCATAGGTGTGTTAAGGTGACATCGATTTTTGAGCCTTGAAACTGAAACATAATTCAAGATTAACTTTAAAATTCATCTCAATTAACCTAAGGAGCATTTGAAATTTAATGCAAACATTTAAAGGTCTAGGCTAGAGACATGTTTCGGTGTCGTTAAACGTAGGAGATGTCGTTTTCTAGCGTTGCATCCTGGGGGTGAAATCTCGTTCCACGTATATGAGTGTATAGAATCGTACTCTAGGTACCTTCGAGTATATTTGTGGTGCTCCATGCATTGATTTTTAAGCCTTGAAACTGAAACATAATTCAAGATCAACTTTAAAATTCATTTCAGTTAACTTAAAGAGCATTTGAAACTGAATGCAAACATTTAAAGGTCTAGGCTAGAGACATGTTTCGGTGTCGTTAAACATAGGAGATGTCGTTGTTTTCTAACATTGCATCCCGAGGGTGAAATCTTGTTCCACGTATGAGTGTATAGAATCATACTCCAGGTACCTTCAAGTATATTGGTGGCACTCCACGCACGTAAAGTATATGGTAACGCTCTTATCGAATGGTTATGCATTAGACAACACTACTATGGGTTGCACTCCCACATATCATCGAGTATATTTTGGGAGTCTCCTATAGGTTGCTATCCATCCATAGGTAATCGAGTCAGTCACCTTGCATACCGTGATGCACCGAACACGACATTTGGGGAGATTGCCTGCATCTATGTTAAGTCATTGGTTCGCCAAGGTGTATATTGCAGTTCACAGTTACTTGGTTAACATTTTGCCTAGTTTACCCATTTGTTTATTTTGTGTCTTTAATTTCTAAAATCAATTAATTGACCGCGGAAAAAAATCCTCTTCATGGAACAACTCCTTAGTGGAACTTAGTTTCATACTAATGGAAACAGTTTCGGAGTCTACCAATCAAGGGAACCCCTCTGACGAGAATCCTGGTCCTTTTCCTTCTTTTGGACATATTGTTTCTCCTTATATGGCAACGTTATCCCTTCCCAGATTTACCATTGGTGTCAGTTTGGTTATTTTCAACCCCTATGGTTTCGAATGTTCAAACTACTTCTCAATCGAGTTTTCCTCTATTGATTTATGAGTAGCTTGGGAGGTACCCCAAGCCCTAGGGTTCAGGGTTTGGAGGGAAAAGCGCCACAAGTGTCACTTGTGGGCTTGGAACCCAAGGATGGGGTTTTGCACCCAATCATGTTTGGGGAATTTTGAAGAGCACATTTCTACATGTGATGGCACGCAACGATAAAGGGCGAAAGGAGAATCCAACGCTTTAAGAATTGTTGAATTCTGAGTTGTAGAAGTGGAGAAATGAATTTTTAAAGATAACAATTAATTATTGGTATTCAAGTCATGTAGGCTTGAAGTAAAATTATCCAATAGATGTGTCTCTTCATGAATTCGTGGATCCCCTTTATTGGTGTATAAATAAAGGGTGAATGAGATTCATTTTAGCATCCATTTGTGCAAAACTCACACTTGAGAAAGACTCGTGAGAGAGAAGAAATTATCTGCCCTATCCGCAACAAGGAGGAGACAGGACAACATGGGTTTTGAGGTATGTTTTAGGGTTATTTTGAGGATCAATTGCTATGAAGGGAGGCTAAGGAAACTCCCTAGAAGGTCGAGGCAAGAGAAGGTTGTTTCAACCTATGTAGAGTGCTCTTGGGTGCAAAAATATTGGAGGAAGGGCAATGTATGCTACTGTAGGTGGGTCGCAGGCCCTACCTTATCTTTGGAGGGAAGCATGGAGTTGTTTAAGGGTTGTCTATGCCCATGAGAATAGCCAAGGGTGCCATCATTTCTCCAAGACTAGACTGCAGTCAAGGATGGATGTTTTGGTGGTTGATTGGGGGCTATTACAGTAGCCAAATGTGCCCTAACCTGTCACAGATATAACAACAGTAATGCAAACTTGGACAACAACTTTGATGAGTGTTGGATCCATGTTTTTGGGTTAGTTTGGATCTGTTTGGTATTGCAGCTTGTTGGTGCCTTGTGGAGGACTTTCTGAGGAGGCGAAGAGCCCATCCTAGGAGTAGAACCGATAATGAAGTATTGGGCATCTTTCAACTGTTGGAGGGAAGAGTGTGGATGTCCAAAGTATCCCTAGATGATCTGTCTTGAAGTGACGAAGAGGATCTGAAGGTTGGCTGAAGATTTGTTTTGAAGTGTAACACCTTGATGGACAAAGGTGATTGCTAGCTTGGCAATTTGGAGCTCGGGAATTAGGCCAACCTAGAGAGAAGATTGATGAGGCCATGTACTGCAGCAGAAGTGATTTGCAACAGTGTTAGAGGGAAACCCTCCTGGAGTCTCGATGTGTAGTGGCCTTGATGGACTAAGGCACTACTAGTGAGCAGTGAAAAAGTGAAGGATTGGTAGGACAAGATACGACATAGAAGCTACAACAAAGTTTGTCATTGTATCTTTTATACCATAGACTATTGTATTATTCAAATTTGGTTTAATATAATGAAAACTGGGATTGTACAATTTGTTAAACATTGTGTATATTTGTGCATGTGTGATTTACTACTTTATATTTCTGGTATGCAAAGTAGTTTATGGTTGAGATTCTTGGTTTGGTAGCGTCAATGATTTTAAGACTCTAACCTAGACCCAAGATCGCCGAAATTCAACATGGTATCCAGGTGTGTCTGAGCTATTTTGGAAGTAAGTAAATCGGAGTTTTGTGCAACAAAGTACAACATAAGAGGGATTTGGTCACATTGTAAGTGAAGGGCTTACTACAATGTCGAAGTTGTGGGTATGCCTCTGGTATGAGTACAGGTTGGAGGGGTTATCCAAATATAGTCCTTGGAAGGAAAGGATCAAGTTGGTCTTGCAGGTCAACGAGCTCTGGGAATTCGCCGAGAAAGAGATTAAGAAGCCAACTGACCCTAAGGAGCTGGAAATATTTGAATATTTGGATGTGAGGGCAAGATTGATCATCCTAGATGGTGTGAAGGATGCCCTCCTACCTCATTTGTCTGGGAAGAACAATGCACATGAGATGTGGATGGCTCTTCAAAATTCCAGAAAATGAATGAGAACTGGGTACTGTTATTAGAGGATAAGTTGAAGTCCACAAAGATGATAAAGTGTGAAAGCGTGACCTTGTATCTGATGAGATTGTCTCAGGTCAAAGATGAGCTTACTGCCATCAGTGTGACTATCTGAGATGGAGATACGGTAAGGATTTCCTTGAAAGGGTTCTTCGAGGAATGGAAGCCCTTCATCAAAGGGATTGTTGCTAGGGAGGAGCTTCCAGGCTGCGATAGGCTATGGGATGACTTGATTTAGGAAGAGTTGCAAGATGAGGATCTTCATCCAAAGAAGAAGAATTTTGATGATGATGTGGCACTTGTAGCATGAATGAAGGGTAAGCATAAGAAGGACTTGAGTAAAGTCATGTGTTTCAACTATGGTTAGATGGGTTATTATTCGCTGAGATGTCTGATGAAGAAGGAGGGAGATTATGAGAAGAGGAGAGAAAAGCAGGTCACCAGTGTTGCCACTTCAGCTGAGATAGATGATCTCACCAAGAGATTGGAGGAGGAGGACTTTGCTATGATCTCTCATTTCTCGCAAGGTATTTTTGATGAGGACGGATGGTATATGGAAAGGGGTGTGTTGAATCATATGATAGGGTCATAGGAGGTTTTTGAGACTCTAACTGAATGGGACTCGAAGTTGCACATGGTGTTGGATGACAAGAGTCAGTTGGAGATCTGAGGATTAGGAGTTGTGTCATTTAGGATGGAGACAGGATGTGTGATGTGGGTCCAAGATGTACTATTTGTACTGGGACTCAGATATAGCATGATTTCTGTCTTGATAATCAAGAGGAAGGGGTTTGAGGTCTTGTTCTAGGATGGAAAGGCAAGACTCAGACCCAGAGGCTCTAATTCTGATGGGATTGTACTCAGAATTAAAGAGCATGGTCTCTATAGGTTGACAGGAAAGCATGTGGATTATGGAAAGAACCTGGTGGAGTAGGTGCAGGTGTAGGTGTAGGCTTCACAGGAGCAAGTACAACTTCCAGAGAAGAAGGTACACCTTCTCGGGAAGGTCTAGGTTCCAGAGACTCAAGGGAGTCTAGTTTGCGAGGGAGCTTGCAAATTCAGAGGGTGACTCTACAGTTCAAGAAGATCAAATGGTCAATGGGGAGCAAGGGTGCTCCTACAACTACCAAGAAGGAATCATGGGGAGAGTGGAAGATGTTATAGGATAAGAAGAAGAAGAAAGGTGCTTCCAACAGTGACAACGACACTTCCGAGAAGGGCGTAGTTCACCGTATAGGGATTGTTGTGATTGTGAGCGCCAGGAGTTGGGAAGTGTTGCAAGTAGTGATGATGATGATGTGTTACTTCCTATTCTTGGAAGCACCTCCCTCACTAAGAGGGACTGTTGATTTATGAGTAGCTTGGGATGTACTCCAAGCATTAGGATTCAGGGTTTGGAGGGAAAAGTGCCACAAGGGTCACTTGTGGGCTTGGAACCCAAGGATGGAGTTTTGCACCCAATCATGTTTGGGGAATTTTCAGGAGTACATTTCTACATGTGATGGTATGAGACGATAGAGTTTGGAAAGAAAAATCCAACACTTCGAGAATCATCGAATTCCAAGTTATAGAAGTGGAGAAATGAATTTTTGAAGTTGAAAATTAATTATTGGTATTCAAGTCATGTAGGATTGAAGTAAAATTGTCCAATATATGTGTCTCTTCATGAATTTGTGGAGCCCCTTTATGGGTGTATAAATAAAGGGTGAATGAGATTCATTTGACCATCAATTTGTGCAACACTCACACTTGAGAAAGACTTGTGAGAGAGAAGAAATTATATACCCTAGCCGCAACAAGGAAGAGATAGGAAAATGTTGGTTTTGAGGTTTCGTTCAGGATTATTTTGAGGACTGATTTGCTGTGAGGGGAGACCAAGGCAGCTCCCTAGAGGTCTGATGCAAGAGCAGGTTGTTTCAGCTTGTGTAGAGGGATCTTGGGTGCATAAACCTTGGAGGAAGGATAGTGTATGTTGTTGTAGGTGGGCCACAGACCCTACCTCGTCTTTGGAGGGAAGAGTGGAGTTGTTTAAGGGTTGTTTATGCCCAAGACAATAGCCAAGGGTGCCATCATTTCTCCAAGACCGGGCTGGAGTCAAGGAGGGATGTTTTGGTGGCTGATTGGGGACTATTACAACAACTAAATGTGCCCTAACCAGTCACATATATAACAACAGTAATGCAGAATTGGACAATAGTGTTGATGAGTGTTGGATTTGTGTTTTTGGGTAAATTTGGATAAGTTTGATATTGAAACATGTTGGTGTCATGTGGAAGACTTTCCAATGAGGTGAAGAGTCCATCCTAAGAGCAGAATCGACAATGAAGTATTGGGCATATTTGGACAGTTGGAGGGAAATGTGTGGATGTCCAAAGTAGCCCTAGATGAGCTATCTTGAAAGTGACAAAGAGGAGTTGAAGGTTGGGTGAATATTGGTGCCGAGTGCAGCACCTTGATGGACAAAGGTGACTACTAGCTTAGCAGTTTGGAGCTCGGGAATTACGCCAACCTAGAGAGAAGATTGATGAGCCCATGTACATGTAGCAGAAGTGACATGAAACAGTGTTAGAGGGCAGCCCTCCTGGAGTCTCGATGTGTAGTGGTGTTGATGGGCTAAGGCACTACTAGTGAACAGTATGGAAGTGAAGGACTGACAAGACCAGATATGACATAGAAGTTGCAACAAAGTTTGTTATTCTATCTTGTTTACCATAGACTATTGTATTATTAGAATTGGTTTAATATAACGAAGATTGGGATTATACAATATTGTAAAATTTGTTAAAAACTATGCATTTGTGCATGTGTGATTTACTGTTTTATATTTCTGCTCTGAAAAGTAGTTTATGGTTGAGATTCTTGGTTTGGTAGCGTCAGCGATTTTAAGACTCTAACCTAGACCCAAGGTCATGGAAATTCAACATCCTCCACCTGGAAAGCATAAACCTCGTGTTGATCCTAAAATTGACCCTTTTCCTTCTTCACCAACTGATTCTTCATCCCCTTCCTTCTCGCCTGGTGAAAGTCTTGATTCTAGTAACCATAAAGTTAAGAAGAAGAAGAAAAGGAAAAATAAGCAGGAGCGAACCAAGCAACAATTACTATGGATGCAACTAGTATGGAAAAATATTCCAATCAACCCCATAAAGTTAAATTACCTTTCATCTTATGTAAGGGTGACCGCCTTCTTAGAGATGTCTTGGTATTCCCAAGGTGTTAGAAATGTGGTCCATAGGATCACATTGGCCTTTGTCGTCAACTTCTAAAGTTCATGTTGGTGAAAAACCCTCGACTAGTGATAGTAAGGTCCATGGGAAAAAGGGTAAAATCAAATTTCCCTGTAAGTTATGTGAAGTGAATCATCCTATTCACCTTTGTCCTTATATGGATGAATCCTAAAAAGTGTTGGAAAACCTTGCATCTTCTCAGCCTAGACTTCCAGTTGGTTACTAGAAGCTTTCTCCCAATCCTCCACTAATTGATGAAGTGATTGATTAGAATATGAACCCCATCAATCCCACTCTCTCTGGATGTGAATTCCATGAGTTTGTTCCCGACGAACCATTGATTGAGAAAATGGTTGACCAATTCCACCTTCAATCGATTGTACTGTTCCCGTAGAGAGTGAGGGTCATACCGTTCAAGTTCTTCTTTTTTCTTCAGATTCCAATGAACTGGGAGGAAATCCTCTCGTTCCCATGGTACGTTCTCCCGTTCCCACGGCACCCCCTCCAAGTAATATGGTAACTTCCTTTGATTGGAGTCAACTGACAAGGTATTGTCTTCCTCCTTACATGCCATTTCAGATCATAGTACAAGCTTATAATGTGGTAGTACTTAGCACAATCGTAGATGAAGGCACATCTGTTAATATTATGTTCTCAACTTCTTGGAAATATTTATGTTCTTCGCAGCTTGTGCCCGTTACCAAGAATTTGTTTCCTTTTAATAGAGGAACCAGTCAAATGTTAGGGATCCTTCCTAAGTTTCTTATTACTTTGGGAGGAAAGGTTGTCTATATCGATGTGATTGTAGTCCAAGGCCCTTTGGATTTTAATGTACTCCTTGGGCATGACTATATTTACGTTATGGGAGCTCTCGTCTCTTCACATTTTCGTGTGATGTGTTTCCCGCATGAAGGAAGAATCGTGACTATTGACCAACTTTTGTTCATTGGTCCTAATTTGACTCCCAATCATCCTACTTCCCTAAGTGTTATGAATGTACAAGTGGTGTCTTCCGCACCACAGGTTAATTATGTGGGAACCTATCCCATTCACGTACTACTATAGATGAGCCTTTCACTATCTGCTTAACTGCTCTTGATCTAGATCCAGTAGGTGATATGGTGAATCATTAATTGGGGGTATTGGAGTCTGATCTTTACATTGCATCCTTTGATCCTTCTAGAGAGTTTTTCTCCCATCTGATGAGAACCTCTTGGAAACCATGATTTGATTTCAAAACAGAGTTCCTTTTCTTGTGTCAAGCTCCTTAAAAAGTGAAACAAGGTTCCCTGAGCAAAGTTCCTTGTCTTGTGTCAATCTCATTAAAAAATGAAACAAGGTGTCATGAACACAATTATTTTCCTATGTCAAGGTCGTTAAAAAATGAAACAAATTCCTTTTCAATTAGAGTCTTTGATTAGATCTTGTAGATTCCCAGTCAAGTCTTTCACTTTATCTTGTAAATAAACCTTCATTCCATCCACCTCTTAGTACCCAGTAGTCTACTTAGGTGCATGAAATGAAGTTTGGGGGGGCATGTACCTCGAATTCAGTCATTATGCTGGGGGAATGCAAAATTATTTCAAACATAGTTTTTCCTCTGTTTCAAGCTTGTGTAAAAATGAAACCAATTTCAAGCATAATTTCCCATGTTTCAAGCTTCTGTAAAAATGAAACCATTCCAATTTTATCCCTCGTGATTGTCATTTTTATCAGCCTACTTTTTCCAAATAAGCCTTAGTTTTTTAATTCCATCATCACCATCTTATTGGCCCATCATATGCTTTCACTCGGTTATTTTACCCTTTCCTGAGGAACCACTGCAATGAGTGGTATTATTAGCTAGCCTCTTGACCTCTACGTGTTTTGAGCAGTTCCACCATCACCGGAACCAGTTGATATCCTTTTATACCACTCATTCCTCTAGGAGGAGTTCTCTTTCATCTCTTTTCAGACTCCCAAAATATGAAAAGATTGTCGAGCACTTGTCTTTTTGAACTTGTAAAAGTAAATGAAAAGATATCTACTTAATATAATTTTAATCCTTTTCTGAACTGAAATAGACTAGCTACGAAAAATGAATACCTTAGTCGAACATGGTTAAGAGGTTCTCTTGGGTATTGTTTTCTACCTTTTTGGACCTAAATGACTACCTACAAAAAGGCACATTTGGAGTTTTATTTTTCACCTATTTTTCAAACTTTCTAAACATGAAAAATATCTCGAGTTTTACCTTCACTAGACTCGTTAAAACATCAAACAATGATGGTCTTTTTGATCATGACGAGGCCAGACTACTCCTTCTCAGGGTTTGTTAAATATACTCGGAAGGATTCATCTGAAGGATGAACTTACAAATCAAGCATATGTTATCATCCTTAAGCTTGTTAAAAATTAAAGAGGTACTGACCAATATGGTTGGGAAATTTGGAGAACAAGGGATTCCATTTTGCTAATGACAACGAGTCACTCTTAAACACGACACTCTTCCACTTCATCTCTGTGGCTGTTGGGTTGGGTAATCTACTTATCTTTTGGTTATCATACCGTTTTGAGAGCCTCCATTTCGATTTTGGGTCAATGCTTTCAAATCCATTCAATGTAGCCAGTGGGTTCAAGATAAGTCATTCAATTGATCTCTGCTACAATACTCTTGAGCCTTCATTTCATGTTTGTCTTTCCTGATCCAGTTCCATGCCAGCATCATTCTGATATTTCTATCTCAATCATCATACATGTGTTGTGTCGTTGATTGGGGATACATCAAGGCCCTCCTACAACAGGTTTCTTCTTGTCTACATCAGCACATCATCCAGGAAGTTGACTTAGAAACACACATTTGGTACCTTGGTGCATGCATACATCAATGACATGTTTCCTCACTCTCGGTGATAGATTTACATCAATGGCCTTCGACCGAAAGGTTCTGTGTGGTGTTCAACATCAACTCATTTATTCATGCCATACGGATTGTACCATAGTACCTTGAAATCCATTAACATCATCGATGGTTTCTCTCACGTGTGTTAATGACTTACATCATTGGGCATTAATTAGATGGTGTGTACCATGTTCGACTCCATCTCATTGATTCACATGGTTAGATTCCTACATTAATTGGTCATGTGAACGAGATAGATGACCATAGATATAGTTTCATCCATCAGAGTTGCGATTTCAAGAGTTATACAAAGATCACAATGTATGATGGTCGTGATCATATAGATAGTCATCTAGTCATGGTTCCACCAATTGCATATGTGGACGCGTCTTTTGATGATTGTACATGTTATGTTAGCTTATGATTTGAGTATGGGTATGCGTCCCTCAACAAACAAAGGTGTCATGTTGTAAATGTATTGTAACAGATGAAACTCGTCAGTTGTCCTTGATCATGACTTGTCACAAGGTAAAGCACTTTAGTCATCATTGATCATCTATGACTTTGAGCTTTAGGGGGCATTTTGTTATAGGAAATTTTGTCACATCTGATCAGTGAGTCTCTTAATGGGACCAATCAACATCTTATTGCCCATTGTCACCATCTTACACAAATTCCTAAGCATGTTCCCTTCATCCCCCAAAATTTTAGCCCTAAACTACATCATCTGAACTAGATTGAGGACCAACGCTCCCTGTAAGCCTACTGGGGTGCATTCACGTACAGGTTGCTCAACTGTGGCCTGCGTTGGTCACTAGCAGGTTGTTCCCCTTTGCACATGCGTTAGTTCTAGAAATCTGGGAGAATGAACGGGATTCTGGAAGCTTCCTCTTCTAGGAGTTTTCAGATGTTGTTTTAACTACTTACCTTGGATAAAACATTCGGGGCTTATCCTTCCCTAATTTGGAAGTTTTCACAACTTATCCTTTGATCTTATCCCTCCATCAAAGGTGGATCTCAAACCCTAGATTGGTAATTGGATACGAACTTCTAACTTACCCTACTTCTCTATATATTCCCAGCCTTCTATGTGGTTGAGGGTTAGCTTTTGGAGAGTGATTTTGCCCTTATGTTGATGTAGTGAGTGGTTATCATCTCATGCATTTAGGGCGATTGGAGGTGCATATTGTGACAAGGAAATGACAAGTCAACAACTTGGAGGAGCTATTCTACAAGATCAAATGCTACTTATGGTTGTAATCTCCTTCCATTTATATTAATGCAAATAATTCATTGTTTTCCTATATGTGATGTTGTTATTTCACTTATTTCAATACCATGTTGACCTATTGAATGAATTATTTAGATGATACTTCATAGATCTCGTAGTTTCTTGGCTTATGTTATCGGATTGTGAAGGTTCTAATTTTGGCATTCAGAGCTAAAATTGGAGCTTCCAAGCTAAAAAAGGAGCGAAGTGTGTGAAGGATTCTAGGTAGGCCTCACTCCATCATCTATTTACTTTAAGAAAAAACATTGTGTTCCTTGTCTCTTTGTTGTTATAGGTTAGCCACCGACCTAGGGGAGATATTTTTTGTCCGCAATCATAAATCCTGTATAACAATATGCAAGATCTTTGTTGTTTGGTAGTATAATTTGTCTCGATATTTTTCAATCCGTTGATGAAACAGTAGCCTGACCATTGGGTTGATAATCCATTTTTCGTTATGAGATGCCAAGGCCAAATGAAACCAACAAATTTTTGCATTATATTTGGAGTCATGCTCTGGAAAAAAAATGAACATAAGACAATCCTCATAGATCCCTCAACTTGGTACATAAAAGGTGTTACTATTCATGTGGAAGCCATAGCCTTCCTTTAACCACCAATGAAGTTATGTTGTCCCTTTTGTCCAATTCCATGTTAGCACTACTTTTCATGGGATATATCCCACATAGGCCAAATAAAAAGTAGAGTTTTTATATATCTCAAGGTTCATGGAATGTATCGACACGTTGAGCTCTTATATTGTCTCCTTCGTGGGCTCCTCGGTTTGGCACCTTGCGTGTCGAGTTTCTTTGTGATTTGTAATTGGTGGACTCTAATGATATATATAACATGGAATGGGGACTTGGATATTGGGCCTCGAGCCCAATAATTTTAATAAAAAGTACTTTGCATAAGAGTCTGAGAGCATAAAATGCTTATAAAAAACAGAATTTTGCCCATAATTATAAATAACTAAATAAATAAAATTATAAGCAATGTGCTTCACATTAAAAGAGGTAGTTTGTTGAACCAGATCCATAACATCATCAACATATGGTGTTTCCAGCTCGCCAATTTTCCCAAATTTAATGATCTTTCCTTTAATTTTGATCCCATGTTGGATTTCGCATGCAATTTTTTTATATATTTTAATTGTGTAGGATTGAGCTACAACATCGAATCTAATTGGGAACATTGTATTTCTTGCAAGAGAATGAGAAAAACATACCAGTACCCTTTTTGGGCATGGAGTCAAAACTCTGAAAACCTTGAAATATAAAATCTCTCTGAAGCCTTTTTCAACTAGAATTGTTTCCCTTATTCATCAATTGAAAACTAAACTAAAACTTCTGAACACTAACACTGAATGCTCACTACTAAGCTTATTTATGTACAAAATCCTCTCCCTATATACAAAACTGATTTCATTAAGTGAAGTCTGATTTCCAATGGTACCAACCCAACATTTAAGTACTAGACCTTATACCTACTCCCTGAACTTTGAAAATAAAAATAGGCATGCACCATATAAATTCATCGAATATAAAATTGAATACATACTCCCAAACTGATATTGGTTGTCGAACAAAAAAAGATGCCATATAATCTGCTATTGGGTCACAAAATTTATGAGAGAAATTAGCAGCTTAATTTTCTTTGATAATTTCCTGACATGTGTTTTTGCTTAAAGAAGCCACAGTTACTTCTTTGTTTTTCAACTTTGGGTTCTCCCTCAAAACAATGATATCTATTTGAAACAAGATGTATATGACTAGATTCTTGAAAATTCCTTACCTTTATTTTAGGAACAAAATTTTATTCCTTCCAACAAAAGAGTTCTTCATTAACTCCTTTATGGCGTTTTCCCATGAGTGAGTTTGTTTCAAGAACTGCGCCAAAATCCTCCTCTGAATTGTTGAGAAATCAATGCTTATAGAGGTTAGGGTTTGAATCCTCTTTCTTGATAATTACTTATGAATTATGTTGGTTTATTTTACTTCTTAATTAGTTTATCTTTCTTCAATCAATTACCAAATTATATGTATATGAAGACTAGAGGAACAAGAGACACAAATTGTCGGTGATTAGCCAGGGAAAAACCCCTACAAAGGGAAAACTTCGTAAAAAACTCTTCCTTTAGTAGACTCAAATCAGATGAGACACTTCCAAACTTCTTAGACCTAAACAAAGACCTCCTCCAACCACCAAGTCAACCCTTCCCTTCAACAGATGGTCCCTGACAAAAACTCAAAGTGACAACTCCCTAGCAGTAGCTTTAGTCCAGAATTTCAGCCCCCGAACAATAGAACTTCGACCCCCAACAACAAAATTTCGGACCTACAATAGACACATAATTTCAGCCCCAAAAAATGCCCAGAAACTTCACACATGTGAGAGATAGATAGCCCATAAACTTGAATTAGGTCTTCCCAACAAATTTCGTCCTTCTCCACCTACTTTGCTCTCTTTTTTGTCTCTCTTCCTTGAATATCTAACTTGCTGAGTGAATGCTCCAAATAGGTCAAATTTCCTCTCTTTATATAGCCTTTCTGCTTGGTCGAATTGCCCTAATGTAAGCCGACTTCATAGGGACAAGGCCAACTTGGTGTGGAGGTAACAAATAATATTTTAGACTCAAAAATAATTCTTTTTACATGATACAAAAGCCCAAGGAGGGTCTAATAAAATTGACAATGACTATAATGGCTCAAGACAAAACCTAAAAGCCTTGAATGGATGCTTTGACTTAGAAAACATTTGACCCAAGCATGAAACCCATGCCTTAATAAGTCATTTTCTTTAATAATAAAATTTCTTTTGACAACTACAATTATTAAAATCAAAACTAATTACATTCTTCAACACTCCCTCTTAACTAGGGAGGTATTCATAATTACATACATATAAGAGTACATGGAATATTTCAAAATGAAATGAACTATGAAGAGTTATAGCACACTTAGTGTTGCGAACTAGATACCTGACTAGGGTATTCTATCTAGATGGGACTAAGGGACTCAAGCTTTAGCTATTCTAGGTACCATCAAGATTTTAAGCTCTACCACCAACCCTAGGATCTAGGTGTGTGTCCAAGGTCAGAGCTCCATGAACAATGCCACCCTCCCTCTTTAGGATCTAGACATCAATACATAGGTCGACGAGATGTCCTCCTAAGCTTCTTGTCATAAGATGTTTCATCTCTCCCTATCAGCGAAATCTGTAACATCAATCAACCTAAGCATGCTCCTAAAATATTCAAACTTCTTATTCGGAATAGATTTTGTCAGCGTATCAGCTCCCTGTTCATCTTTCAAGATATATTGTAGCTTCATGACCCCATCTTGTACTAAACTCCTAATGCAGTGATACTTGTTGTTGATATGCTTCATCCTTGCATGGAATACAGGGTCTTCATACATCTTGATGTTGTTTTGATTATCACAATTTATCATTATAGGATCCAGAGGCTTTCCAAACAAATCTAACAAGATTTTTCTTATCCAAACAACTTTATTTCCTATTTCACATGCAACAACATATTCTGCTTCAATACTACTTAACACAATAGGATCTTGGTTTCTACTCATCCATGAAATCATTGTAGATCCCAAGTTGAAACATCCATCGGTAGTGCTTCTTCCAACAATCTCATTGCCACCCCAATCGGAATCGGTAAAACATATTAACTTGACTTCCTTTCCATCATACTTTAGGCAGTGATGTATAGTGCCACATAGGTATCTCAAGATATGCTTGGCAACTATCCAATGGTCATGATGAGGCTCCAACTAAAATTGACTTAGAACATTTATAGCAAACATATATCAGGTCTTATATTTACCATGTACATTAGAGAACCCACCAACTTGCGATAGTTAGTAGGATTGGCTAGACTAAAGTAAAAGCTTCTCAACTTCTTGAGATCACTGATCATGGGAGTAGTCATAGGCTTGGAATCCATCATACCAAATTTATGCAACATCTTGATTATGTATTTATCTTGAACCATATATATCTCACTAGGTTTCTTCTAGACTTCCAAGCCTAAGTAATAGTGCATGAGTCCTAGATCTTTCATTTCGAATTCAACTGGCAGCGTTTTCTTGCATTCTAGTATTTTGCGCTCCACACCTGTAATAAACAAATCATCTGTTATTTTTTGTAGCATTGAATGTGTTCTGGCCTTGAAATTTTGTGAAGAGGCTAGAATGCATGAGGTCTCCAAAACCCATAAATCGTTTCTAGCAATTCCACCTAAAAATGACTTAATTAGATTATTGGTCAGTTTTTAAATATTTCCTAAGTCTAAACTTAGGGAATATGACTAATTAATTAGAATGAATTAATATATCGTGTGAATGTTCTAGAAACTCATACGGATCAACTTCAAGTTAATCCTAGCCATCGATTAAGATCTAATCTTGGTCGTTGAATTCTCAACAAAGGATTATAAGAAGAAATCAATGGGGCTTGGAGTAATCACTTGTGCAGTTTGATTTTATGAGTAAATCAATTTGCTGAGTAGCAACATTCAGTTGCTAGAGAGAGAGCCAGATAAATCAAAGCAGTGAGAGAAGGGCAGGGACCATGAAGCCAGAGGAAGATTCCCAGAGCCGGTGAGTGCATTTGCAGAGAGGCAAAGAAGCCACAGTGAGGCCGATGTAGAGCAATGCAGTAGCCTTTAGAGGCAAAGTCGAATCGCTGGGGAGAAACAAAATCCAAATGCCAGAAGTTGGGCAGAGGTTCCAGAGACCAGAAGAGACGCTTTCCCAAACATCAGCTGGTTAGATAGCTTGAGGAGAAGTTGTTCCAAGCTTAGAGCAACAACAATTGTGCTAGGGTGAAGCAGTGATTGTGAAGAGGACAATTTAGACAACTCAATTTGAGCTGAGGTCAGTGCCCGAATTTGCGTGGAGTGAGGGATTTCTCCTCACTAGATTTTCTTGCTAGTATTTCTCTATAGGATTGCCAATTTTGGCATCTAGTTTTACTCAAATTATGTCACTGCTACATAATAATAAAACCCTCAGCTGCTGCACCGATTTTCCCAAGTTGGGTTTTTCCAGGGACATTGGTCCAAAAATAACTATGTTATTTTATGTGTGCTAGTATTTATTCCAATGTTTATTTCTTCCACATTTCATTTGTGTAGGTTACAATGTGATTGATTAAGTATTTTCTATAGCAAACAATAAATAAATTGTTAAGAATTAACTTAACAATTAGGAGAATTATTTCCAGTTGTTGTAATAAGATTTGGGTTTCCAAATTTTCACATGGTATCAGAGAACAGATATTAGCCAGAGAGCTCAATAGTGAAGGCAGAGGAAGTTTTGTTTTTCATTGAGGGGAAGCAGATTGAAACCCCATATGTAGCATAAGCACCTTGGCCAAGAGGTCAAATTCTTGAGGAGAATCATTTTTTTTCTAAGAGACGGACATAAAATTTTTATCTCTCTAGATTGAGGGATTTTAGAGGTAGAGGGAGTAGCCATAATTTTGGCAAAGAAGATCTCCAACTAGAACAGCGGTTTTGCAACAATTTTCTAGAGCAAAACTAGTGTTGGGAGGAAGAAGAGCACACACTGAGGGAAAATTTTCCTCAAGGAACTTCTAGTCTCAAGAAGTTCAAATTTCCTTGTAGATCAGCAATCATTGTGAGAAGTTTTTCTTACTCTAGAAGGGAGTGTGAATAGCCTAGCTACAACTGAGTAGAAGGGAAGAGGAGATTTTCGACATCATCTGAGATGGCCACTGCGGGACTATGAGATCAGGACAAGTCGGACAGTGCTTCCAACTATGTCATCTAGAAGGCAAGGATGTCTTTCCTTCTGGATGACTATGGCTTGGAGCCATATATAGATGCATTGGTAGTTATCTCCACATATGCAAATTAGCTAAAGGAGTACAGAAAGGAGATGGCGGTGACAAAGAGGTTGATCCTTTATGGTGTTCGAGAGCACATTGTTTCACACATAGCGGCCTAGGGAACAACCAAAGAGACATGGGATACACTTTCCACGTTGTACCAAGGCACTTCCGAGCAGTGCAATATGTATTTAGAGGAGAAGCTGATATGCACCAAGATGCAGAAAGGGGAACACATAGATCCCTTCCTCACTAGGATTCAGGGGATTTGGGACCAACTGTCAGTGGTTGGGGCAGCGCTTCAACCCACTGAGCTAATGCAATTGGAACTAAACATTGTCTCCGAGGAGTGGAAAGTATTCGTCAAAAGCATTTTGGGCAGATAAACCTTGCCAAGGTCGGATAGGATGTGGGCTGATTCACAGCAGGAGAAATTGAGATGGCACCTAGTGAAGAACTCCATCAGTGGCAGCAGCAGCAGATCGAAGCAGGTGAAGGAGGAGGAGAATGTGGCCCTCACATCTAAGGGTCCCAGTCAAGGACAAGGGGAGCAATGAAAGAAGAAGGACCTATCAAAGGTCAAGTGATTTAAATGTGGTGAGCTTGTTCACTATAGTACCCAGTGTCCTCTCGGGAAGAAGGACAAGGAAGAGAAGTAGGACCAATAGGTAGCATCAACAAAGATTGATAGGATTTCCTCCAAGCTGGAGGAAGACTTCGCCATGTTTGTTGACATACCCCTAGGAGTGAAATGGGGCGACTTGGTGTTGTAGCCCCAAAGTGCTACAGATGGGCAGGATCTTGAGGAGGTCCACCTCTTGGATCAATACCTTGCTACGGAGGCCCATAGTATTTTTTGTAGCGGGTTGGATCAGTGACAGTGGATGCAGTTAGATGCCATAGTGACAAATGAAAAGTCTAGTAACAATCAGATGCTAGGCAGCGCAGTGCGAAGTTGACAGCAGTGCAATTGCGATAGTGAAGAATCAGCAACAACACAAATTCCTCAGTGACAACGTAGATACTAGCAATAGTTAGGACTCGGGTGACAGATGCATCATACTGATCAGAGTTGATTTAGTATTTAGGATGCTTCTCAATTGCAATCATTATAGTTTCAAAAAACACATATGAGAGGGAGTTGCAGTGCAGATGTAGTGTTGGTAGTGCTTCAGCCGGGTCAGGGACAACACAAATGTAGCACATATCAAAGTTGCGCGATAGTTGGTGGATAGCGTGGCTAGACATCAGTAGCGTGACAGGAGATGATGTAGAGATAAGATACTATTACAGGGGGCAGTAGCACTAGAACACATTCCTTGCTAAGAGGGAGTGTTATTTTTTGTAGCATCGAATGTGTTCTAGCCTTGAAATTTTGTGGTGAGGCTAGAATGCATGAGGTCTCTAAAACCCGAAAATCATTTCTGGAAATTCCACCTAGAAATGACTTAATTAGATTATTAGTCAAACTTTAAATATTTCCTAAGTCTAAACTTAGGGAATATGACTAATTAATTAGAATTAATTAAGTTATGGTGTGAATGTTCTAGAAACTCACATAGATCGAATTCAAGTTAATCCTAGCGGTCGATTAAGATCTAATCTTGGCCATTGAAGTCTCAATAGAGGATTATAAGAAGTCATCAATGGGGCTTGGAGAAATCAGTTGTTCAGTTTGATTTCATGAGCATATCGATTTCCTGAGTAGTAGTATTCAGTTGTCGGAGAGAGAGAAAGAGAAATCAAAGTAGTGAGAGAGGGGCAAGGACAGTGAAGCCAGAGGAATATTTCCATATCCGATGAGTGCATTTGTAGAGAGGCATAGAAGCCACAATGAGGCTAACGCAGAGCAACGCAGTAACCTTTAGAGGCAAAGTCGAACCATTGGGGAGAAGCATAATTTCAGTGCCAGAAGCTAGGCAAAGGTTCCAGAGGCCAAAAGAGATGCTTTCCTAGAAAATAGTTGGTCAAATGGCTTGAAGAGAATTTGTTCCAAGCTGAGAGAAAAAACCACTGAGCTAGGGTGACATAATGACTGCACAAAGGACAGTTTGGACGACTCAATTTGAGCTAAGGTCAATGCTCAGATTTGTTTGTGGAGTGAAGGATTTCTCCTCACTAGATTTTCTTGCCAATATTTCTCTATATGATTTTCATTTTTAACATCCAGTTGTACTCGAATTATTTCACTGTTGTATAATAATAAAACCCTCGGTTGTTGCACCGATTTTCCTAAGTTATGTTTTTCCGAGGACATTGGTCAAAAAATAATGGTGTTATTTTATGTGTGTGTGCTAGTAATTCTTCTAGTGTCTATTTATTCCATAGTTTATTTGTGTAGGTTGCAATGTGATTGATTTAGTATTTGTTGTAGCAAACAATAAATAAATTGCTAAGAATTAATATAACAATTAGGAGAATTATTTCCAGATGCTGCAATAGGATTTGGGTTTCTGAATTTTCACATCATCCACATATAGTAGTATAATGAATGGTTCATTCTTCACCACCTTCATGTAGGGGTTTGAATATGTAGAACTTTTGACGAACCCAATTCTTAAGAGATATGCATCCATCCTTGCACACCATGCCCTAGGAGCTTGTTTTAAGCCATATAGGGATTTCTTGAGTCTACAAACATGTGTATCTTTGTTATTTATATCAAAGCCTTTCATTTTTTCAATGTATAATTCTTCATCAATGGTTCCCATTTAGAAATGTTGTTATGACATCCATTTGATGGATATTCCTTCCCATAGTAGTAGCTAGTAAAACCAAATATCTTATAATAGTATACCTAGCAATAGGAGCAAAGGTTTCTTCATAGTCTATAACTTCCTTTTGTGAGAAACCCCTTGCAATGAATCTAGCTTTGTATTTTTTTATGCTTCCGTCAACAACATGTTTGATTTTGTAGATCCATTTTGAGGTGACAACCGATTTGTCACTTGGTCTAGGAATGATTTCCTTGACTCCATTCTCCATGATGGATTGATATTCTTCTTGCATTGCCTTCTTCCATTCCTCTCGATGAGAAGTTTCTTCAAATGTAGTTGGTTCAACTTCTATAAAAAATTTCATGTATGTTGCATAACTTGAATATCTCTTTGGTTTTTTGCTTTCTCTAAAAGTTCCTTTACCATCTCCATGTCCTTCGACATCTTCAAGTGTAGCTTTTAACCAATTTTTCCTCTTCTTTGTTTCGGGAATGATTACAGATTGAATAGGCTCACTTGGTCCTTCTTCTTCTTTTTCTTGGCTTGTAGTTATTTTGTCATGATTCTCTTCTTCTTCAAATAGTGGTATATATTCATCATCATATTCGATTGGTATATCCTTGGATCTTTTGTAGGCATGATTTTCGTCAATTATAACATCCCTGCTAACTTCATTTTATCTTCCTTCCTTGATGTAGATTCTATAGGCCTTTGAAGAAAAACTGTAACTAATGAGGATCCATTTTGTACTTGTAGAATCCAATTTCTTTTGCTTGTCTTTTGGAGCATGGATGTATGCGGGACACCCAAAGATTCGAAGATGGTCTACACATGGCTTCTTCGCAGTGAATGCTTCTTCCAGTGTCATATTATCAAGGATTCTATGAGGACTTCTATTTTGTATATATATTGTTGTTGTTGTTGCTTCTCCCCGTAGAAAATCTGGTAGATCTTGATCAGATATCATAGTTTGTATATATTCTTCAATTGTTCTATTTTTCCTTTCTGCAACTCTATTCTGCTCGGGGTTGTAGAGAACAATGAGCTCCCTCTTAATACCTGCTTCTTTACAATATGCAATTGATTCTTTTGAAGGTGTATTCCCCACGATTGTTGGATCTCAAAGTCTTTATCTTTCTTTCATTTATGTTCTCTTCTTTGGATCTAAATTCCTTGAAATTTTCAAATACTTCATCCTTTGTCTTGAGAAGATAGAGCCATGTCTTTATAGAATGATCATCAATGAAGGTCACATAATAAAGATGGCCTCCAAGAGATTTGTTAGACATTGGCCCACACACATTGGAATGAATGAGGTCTAAGATCTTCTTATACCTTGTATCACTTCTTGTAAAAGGTTTCCTTGTATTCTTTCCCAAAGCACATCCCTTGCATACTCCTTCATGGTCTTCTTTGATGTTAATGATGCCCTTTACCATTTGACCTAGTGAGGGTATTATCTTGTAATGAATATGCCCATATCTTCTATGCCATAGTTCGATAGGATTGATCTCTATGTGAACTAGGGCTTCAGGAGATGGCGTTATAACTCTCTATAGCCTTCCTTCACGAATTCCACTAACTTTTTCCTTTTCAATACTTGAATCCTTTCACCAAACCAAAACTTTGCCATCTATAGAGGTAACCCTATCTCCTTTATCTTCTAAACATTAAATTGAAAGTAGATTCTTTTTCAAACCTGGGGCATAGGGTATACTGTTGAGATGTAGATTTGCTCCACTTTCCAGCGTCAATGATGTAGATCCAAGGGCCTTGACCGCAAAATTGTTGTTGTCTCCTAGCTCCACTGCACGGGATGATGGTTCCTTTGATAGAGTATGATGTTATCCACTTTCTCCCATCATATGTCTTGATGATCCACTATCAATTATCCATGCGTTTTCATCATCAAGAGTACCTGTAAGTGTAGCTAAGAATCCTTCACTCTTGACTTTCCTAGATAAGTTGTAGATGATCCTTCCAATCCATCTTCCTGCAATTCTCGTGATATTGAATCCCATCTTCAAGTAGCTTGCCATAAAGGGGGTAACTTTTTCTTCCAAGCCAACAAAGTGATCGTCAACCTTCTTCTACCTTAGCTCTGATACCATGCTAAGAAATCAATGTTTATAGGGATTAGGATTTGATCCCTGTTTCTTGATAATTACTTGTGGATTATGTTGGCTTCTTTTACTTCTTAATTAGTTTATCTTTCATCAGGAAATTACCAAATTATATGTATATGAAGACCAAAAGAAAAAGAGACACAAGATGTAGGCACTCAACTAGGGAAAAACCTCTACAAAGGGAAAACCCAGTCAAAAACTCTTCCTTCAGTAGATTCAAATCAAGATGAGACATTTGCAGACTTCTTAGACCTAGATAAAGACCTCTTCCAACCACTAAGTTAGCCCTTCCTTTCAATAGATGATCCCTGACAAAAATTCCAAGTGACAGCGCTGTAGCAACAACTTTAGTCCATAATTTCGCTCCCCCCAATAGTAGAACTTCGACCCCCAACAACAAAATTTCAGGCCGGTAGCAAACACATAATTTGATCCCCAATAACTACCCATAAAATCCACACATGTGAGAGAGATAGCCCATAAACTCGAATTAGGTCTTCCCAACAAATTTTGTCCTTCTCTAGTTACCTCACTCTCTTTTCTACCTCTCTTCCTTGAAGGTCAAACTTGTTGAGTGAATGCTCCAAATAGGTCAAATTTCCTGTCTTTATATGATCTTTATGCTGGGTCGAATTGCCCTAACGTAGGCCGACTCCATGGGGATAGGGCCAACTTGGTGTAGAGATAACAAATAATATTGTTGACTAAAAACTAATTCTTTTTACATGATACAAAAGCCCAAGGAGGGTCTAATAAAAATGACAATAGCTCTAATGATTCAAGACAAAACCTGGAAGCCTTCAATGGAGGCTTTGACCTAGCAAACATTGATCCAAGCATGAAACCCATGCTTTAGTAAGTCATTTTATTTAATAATAAAATTTATTTTGGCAA
The DNA here is from genome assembly GCA_000404065.3 of Pinus taeda. Taxonomy (NCBI): domain Eukaryota; kingdom Viridiplantae; phylum Streptophyta; class Pinopsida; order Pinales; family Pinaceae; genus Pinus; species Pinus taeda. Next base: position 322,262 of record APFE030844373.1, read on the forward strand.
GTACAATTATGAAGACCAAAACTAGTTACACTCTTCAACATGAATCATATGAGTCATAGATTGGACCATCTTTTGAAAAACCAACCTTTCATCTGAATCATAAGAATAAAAAATAGGGGCACCAAAAAAATATATAAGATAAGACTTGTGAGGGTTAGTTTGCAACTCAATGACTTCTTCATTCCCCGAAGCAAACTTGTCAGAAGAGAATGTAGGAGCTGTCATTTTAAAAACCCAAGAAAAGGAACACCCAAAGTGAAGCAAAAAAATGAAGATTTACAACCAAAGACCAGTTCTTGTCACCCTCAAGTACTAGTTCAGAAATTTTCAATAAAAACGACACCAATTGATGTTTCCCTAGAGACAACTCTTGTCTACAAGGGAACCAATGCCCATGACATCTTTAAGAATAGATAACACTTTTAAAAAAATTATTGGTTGGAGTTGAGCTTGGATAAAATGCAATGAATGGCTCTAATTCAAAAACCATCAATTACAACCAGGATGGACATATCACTGAGATTTGTAGGTATTTTTAAATAGAAATGGCTTGTTGAAAAACGAGATAGAACAAGATTTGATAACCCAGGCACCCAAGAATCTATGTTTTAACCATGTAGAAGGAATGGTGAAATAAACAAGAAATATGAATGAATTCTTAGAAAAGGAAGAATGCCTATTAAGGTATCTTAAACAAATTGTTAGTACAGGTTACATAGATAAATCCACAATTTCCTTAAGAGAACCTACTGCCGCGAATTCCTATTCCAATAGAAAAAAAATATACCATGAAATGATGAAGACATTAGTGAATCATTGGAAGTTCTTTTGCATGTTTATGGATGCCCGAGACAATTAAGGGCCATAGATGAGCATGGTTGCTACATTAGAAAGGAGCATGGTTGCTACATTAGAAAGGGCTATGTTAATTGATTTCCTCCCACTTATGCCCCTTCTGTGCTACTTGCCTTCAAGATGAAAACATTATGTATTTGCTCCAATTTTCCCATCACATTTTGTGGTAAGGTCCACCATTTGATTGCCTTCAATAGTGGATATATTATAGACCATTTTTACTATTAAAGTTGTATATCTACCAACCATTAAAGGCTACTATAGGCCACGTTTCCATGGCTACTTGTCACCCCTAATCCTTCATTAGAATCAACCTATGAAATTGCATACATGATCCCATTGCTAAAGAAAATTTAGGCATTGAACTTCTCTTTCATCCACCACCTAAAAATGATAAAATTCCAAATGATTTTTCTTTTTTGTTTTATTTTGCTAAGCTCTCTTTTGCTTCCAGTACATAATTGTAAGGTCCCTTTTTCTAGATGTTGATAGCAGGGACATTTCTGTGGCCTAGCTAATTCCCATGGGCTACAAAATATTAAATATCAAGGAATTAATTCATCAAAAAGTGACTAAGGAAAATAAATATTATAAAGTCACTTACTAAGAGAGGAAAAAGCGACCCATGCTATTCAGATGAATCATTGTATTAACCCATGGTGTTCGAAATGACCATCTCTCTAAAAGAAAGGAGTTCATTCAAGGGGTACGATTATATATTTGGTGAATTGTTTTTCTTGGGCTCTTGGAGCTTTACATGACAATTTGTAACCCTGAGTATATATTTTCTTCGAGGGCATAACTATCCTTCCTAGGGATCAAAACTAGTTTCGGTGTTGCAAGATACAACCTAGCTAGTCATCTAGAGGAATCACTCAAACTCTTCACTGGGGATTAATTTGCAGGTACAAAGTTGGTTAAGGCATCAATGGTTTAAGAAGGATTGCATTATCATTGATCAAAAGGATTTCATCATAAAAATTGCAACTCTAAGTTAATCACTGGCGAAGATTGAGAAACCCTTGGGCCACACTAATTTGCTAACTATCATGGTGGTTGAGGGTCGAATCTAGTGAGAAGGCTTACTATTTTCATGGAGGCCAAATGGTGTAGAGGAAGATGAGATTGAAATTATCTTAGGGCTAAAACAATTGAAGGGCCAAATCCGTGGAAGTCAGGGGCTCTTGGCCAAATTCGTGTTGTGGGAGCCGAGTTTTGTATTGGATTTCTTGCAAGATTTTTATATCTCATGCTAGGATTTTTCCCACATGCTAAATTATGTCCAGACCATCTTTTGCATTTATATTTTCTTCTTTTTGTTTTATTGCGTCCATGTTATGTTTTTACATTCTTTTAGCTACATCAACCTCCAAGGCAGTAGTTTTTCGGTGTTGCTCATGGACTGTGAACATATGGGTGCCAAATCCCAAGGAACCAATGAGAAGTTAGACCCTAAGAGTAGAGGTGATATATGGGGCTTGTAATGTATAAAAGCAAGTATCAAGTATGTATAGGAGACAATGAACATGTTATCTTAATCATGGTTTTCCAAGTAGTGTCCCTACTATAACCCTAAGGCCTTAAGGGAGGTTGCAGTGGATTAGGGCTAAAGATTAACCCCTTTGGTAAGCTGAACGAACAAAATTACAGTCAATGTTGGTCAATTTTCCAAAACACCTTTTTATCCATACTAAATGCCCAAATCAAACAAGTATAAGCACCCAATTGCAAAATGATCAAAGTATCTTTTGAATAGCAGGCCACCTTCATCCAAGTGTAAATGCCAAATGGTGAAAGGCACATGGATGATGCAAATGGTAGAGGCACATGCCATATCATCAGGGGCTGCTGACTGGTTGACTAGCAAATGTAGGAAAAAAGTTCTCCTATGGGGTTACAATTTTGGTGGGTAACAATGACTATTTCTCTAAAGTACTCCATTAAATAACTCATAACAAAGTTTATTATGAAAGAAAATTAAATTTATAAACATTGGATCAATCACATACTAGCTAAGAAAAAATAATGGAAAATATAAAACACACACAATGATTTCTCCTTCAAATCAACTTATCATTCCTTTGATCAAAGCTTACAAGGTGATCTCTGTAGCTTGTTTAAACCAACAGCTAAATAGTCACTAAAATTGGCTCAAACAATAGTGTATGGCCTATGAAAAGAGTACACAGCTACAACAATACAGCCTGTTCTATTTATGTTTATTCTAGACAACAAATTGTTCTTTCTCCTTTCGATCACTAAAACATGCTCCAATAATACATTGTATGGCGAAAAATGAAGCTCTGCAGCTAGATCTGAAGATATATGTTCTATACATGAAGAAAATATAGTTACAGTGACAATAGGGACACAAAAACCTATTGTACCTTCTAGTCTCATTAAAAAATATACTCTTCTTCTCTTCCGGAGGCACTCCTCCTTACCCTCGCATTCTTGCTCTCTTCTCATGTGTATATGATCTCTCTCCTATCTTGTCCTATTTATGCTTTGAGAGAATATATCCATCTTTTCAATTATGGCAACTAATCTCCTCAATTCTACCTACCACCTATTTCAATCATTACATGTACGGTGAAGATTAAATCATATTAATATAAATTCATTAATTTTCTACAACTTCTAGAACACTTCATTCAGATTTCTAAGACTAGTTGACTTGAAAACATTAGACTTTCACTTTTTCTTTAGTTTCTTAGGTGAAATTACAAGACAGAATTAGCGATCACTTTTTCAAGGAGATCACCAAAGAAATGCCTTGTACCACTTCTTACATGTTCACATTGAACTAGTTCAAGAAGTTCTTGCATGAGCTACATTTCTCAACAACCTCAGCATACAAAGATAAACCATGCTAATGTTGAAGCATAGAATTTTAATATACTTACATAGTTAAATAAGAAAAACATAAATAAACTTTAATTTTGAGCTGCTGGACTATGCAACTTTGACTTATTAGGTTCCCACATTCTCTTTGTGGCTTGGGATCTCTGTGCTCACCATTTTATAAAAATTAATAGCACTAATAACCCAGAAAATGCTACTAAATTAATAGTACTAATAACCCAGCGAACGCTACAAATCATCATTCCTTGTAAGAATATGAACAATTGAAGCACATTAGTTCACAAGTGTGTTCCCTGATAAGAGGAAAACCCAACCAATATAGGCATAGATCAAAGTTGTATATATCTACAATTAACAACCAAAGATGTAGAAAATAAAATTTGCTGGAATTCGAACAAAGGAAATAACAGCTAAATTCCATAGGCTATATAAAATAAATGTGCTTTAATTGTTGTGTAATGGTTAATTCTTTTTAAATACTCTTCTTAACTAATCTTTGTGTAACTCTGGCCTCTAGAGTTTTGGTGTTTGGAATCGATTTGCAGTCGTCCCACTCGTGTTATTATCTAAGAGTGGTTGAAAAACATTCGTATTTACAACAAAATTTTCATGCCAAGTACTTGAGAATCTGATTTGTCAGTCAATTTATAATCAACAAGTGTCAACGCTAGGTGGTTATATCAAGAAAAAGAATAGTCATAGAATAAATTTATAAAATATATTGAAATCTGTTTTTTTAAGAAGGTATTTGTAAAATATTCATGTGTTGAGAATCTAGCATGTGTAGATGGGAAATGCACAAGTCAAACATTGAAAAACTCATTGCAAGATTCAGTTAGATTGTTTAATCAAGACTGACTTCTGCTGTTTGCAAATGAGAAAACATTCTTCTCTTTTCAATGTCATTGCGAACAAGAAGATGAAAAAACTAAGAAAACAAAGAGAAAAGAATTAAGGTACTTAAAAATACAGGCCAAAAACAAGGTATTATATGTTAACTTCTACTAAATTTTGGTCAAAAAGACACAACCTGCACACATAACTCAAAGCAAATATTCTTTTCAACTCCTCTAGTATAGCTCTGAGGCTTTGACCTCACATGCCAAAATCCGTTTAAGTTATACTTGAATGATATCAACATTTGATTGATACAGATCAGGATATGCTGCAGATATGAATTCTATTGCATTACAGTTGAGGCTGATACCATTGGAAATCCCATTTCACTTCTCTGATTAGGTCACTGCCATTTTTCTTTTTTAAGACATTTGTTTTACATATATCTGAGAATAGCATTTTGGAAATAATGCTACAACATTAGTTTTTACCACTACAGCAGAACACGGAACGTCCAGGGTTTCGTTAAAACAGCCAATGTTTCTTTTTCTGAACACGGATTGGAACTTCTGCGGGAGTAACAACAAAGAAGAAGAATAGTTTCAGTTATTTCACGACCAATAACAATGCTATTTGGCCATTCGGTTATTCAACTGTTTGGTCACTTATCTTGTCATACATTTGAATCAGAGGAATACAAGTTAATAAGATTCAATTGTACAATGTCAAAAAATATCTAAATGTTGTGATTCCATTTACCTCCAATTTCATAAAGAGAGTTGTAGTGCACTTCAGACCAGAAGCTCAACCAAAGTTCTAGCAATACAAAAAAACGTCTATGTCAATCCCTCAAGAAAAACATGAAAATGACCTTATAATCCACGAGGTATACAATGTAAAGAGTAGAGAATATTTTGCAATCATACAATGAAGTTAAAGTGAGCTAAATATCAAAAGGTGTGAAATTTCCTTAATTGTAGTTACTGGAATTTATTCTTCTACCTTATGCAGATTATTTGTCTTCAGAGATTTAGTGTTGTGAAAATTGTTATCAGGAGTAAATCGGTGAGGGGAATAAATCGTAAAAATTGGGATAAAATCAGTAAAAATCAGCCAAAAAAAAAATCAAGATTTTTTCCCAAAAAATCGAGATTAAATCCCGATTTTTTCAAAATGAAAAAATCTCTGAATTAATCGTGCAATATTATCGGGAAAATGAAAAAATTGCAATTTTTTTATGTTATCGCGAAAAAATTGTGATTTTCACAACACTGCAGAAATTAATCACAGTAAATAATGAATAAATCACTACTGCAATTTTCACAAATAATAGTAGGAACTGAGAAATAATGCAAACACAAAAAATAATTAACACTAATATTTTTTGGACAAATTGTTCCTGGAAAAACCCCAGTGTGGGGAAAACCAATTCTGTGGATGATGGTTTTATTATTAATCTTCAACAAAAATTGAGAATTACAATCTGCTTGCCTCTCACTGGGAAAGCCCCAACAAATATTTTTTGCTTCACAAAAATGATCTGGAAACCATAAACTCTCCCTCTGCAGATGTACCTGGCCTCTCTGTGCAATTTTCACTCCTTCCAGCAACTCGCACTGGCTCTGCAACTCGCACCAGCTGCTCCAGAAATTCACACTACCTCCGAGTGGTAGCTACGGCCACTGACAATTAAAACGAGCCTCTCTGTCACTTGGACTAGCTAACTGGCTATTCACACTGCTAAATCAACCTCTTCTGTTTGATGAAATCAACCTCCTGCCTCTCATTGGACACTGGAAATCACTCAGTAAATTCCTCTGGAAAATTTCTCCCCAATCTTCACTACTGAAACCCTTTTTGTTGGTGTTTCCCTCACTCAAACTACACCCTTGCTATTTGTGCAACTCCTTGTGATGTCTCCAACTAATCCATCGATTTACTCTTGTAATCTTTTGTTGATGAGTCAACAACCATGATCTAATCACAATCGATGGCTATCATCTTGACCCCATCAAGTGACTTTTCCGGAAGTCTCTAGAGAAAAATCAATTTACCTCAACTAATCTGATTTAATTAACCAGTTTTCCTAAGTTAGACTTAGGAAAATAATTAATAATTGGCTACTTAATCTAATTAAGGTATCTTCCTTAGAAACCTTTTTTGGGTCTTGGATATAATTATTTTCTTGTGTTCCTCAGCCTCATAGACACCAATAGAGACTATAACACCTGTCCGAGCTACTAAAACATGAACAAAAGGGACTAAAATCTGATAGGTTATGGAACCAAAGCATAGCATGTGAACTTTCTACTTTAAAAGTGACTGTCTTATAAAGAATGCCAATTTTGCTAACCCCAACAACTTGAAATTTATCACCTGGTAAATCACTTGTTATTTACCTACAAATTATTGAATAAAAGTATTGCTGGAATTTTTAACAGGAAAATTAAATATAAAATAGTGGAAGCAAAATAGCCAATCTCACACATGCACATAGAAAATTTATCCCTCAAATATGTCATCCATTAACTTTTGTTTTATAGCATACAATGTTAGATTTTGGATAGCTCCGAAGGTATTTCCAAGATGGGACAACCCACCAATAAGTTGCTTGTTGGGCAATTTACCCAAAAGTGGGGTTTTGGACCCAAGATGTGTGTTTCAGACCAAACGGGAAATAATTATTGATTCTAAGGGTCAAGAGCCTAAAACTGTAGATCTAGAAAGTTTCCTAAGTGATCCAAGGAAAAACTATAAAAGGAGACTAAGAAGAGGCTCATGACACAGTGTGCAAGAGATGTAATTTCTCTGGTGCTAAGCATGCCCTAGGGGGGACAACTTCTGCTCATAGGGTTGAGATACTTTCGTTATAAGAAAGGTGTCGAGTTATGCTCTAAGTAGGTCGCGTTTAGCTACAATGAAGTGAGGAAGTTGCAACATGGAATCAAACCCTTGATCTGAGGATCGAGGTAAGGAAAAAGAAGTTGAGGGCCTCTAGGATAGCTTGGTTAATCCATCACTCATTTAAAATACTACCTTCAGAACTCAAGATGTAGGTAACCGTTCATGGGAAGAAATTTTTAGTTTCTTTGAAGAAAAGAAGTGGGTAGAATCAAAAAGTTCATATGATGACTATTCTTCTGACTTTGAAGCTATTAGGAGAACTAAATTACACAAAATTACAGCTAGAACAAACATATTTCCCTATTATGACATGATTAGTTGGATTTTAACGCATGCTCACCTTCCAACCTATTCTATCTTTGATCATAATCAAAATGTGATTGCCTCTTGGAATCCTGTAGTCCTAAATAATATTTATAAGTTAAATCTTGTAGAAATTCTTCTAAACAAGGAGTTTTTAGACAAATATAATGATAATGTTCCGAAGAAGAAAAATAAGGATTATAACTTAGTTATTAATAAGGGTGGCTACATGATCCTAAAAACTGCAAATTGAAAATAGGGAAGGATCACACAATAGCAATCCTCAAATCCCCTTTTAGGTATATGGTCAACATGCTCTGAAGATTATATGGAGAAGCTAATCCAGAACATTGTAAGCCTGAATGGGTTCCTCTTTTTTATGGCATTCATAAACAGTGAAAGAAATTCAACATAGCAGATATTCTATCTCAGAATATAGCAGAGGCCATTAATATATCCATAGCTTCTCATCCTAGATTTGAATAGGGTTTTCATATGTCTACCTATCTTATGGACGTTGTCATGGATTCAGTTTCATTTCCTTTAAAGAAATTAAATTATTCTTTTAATCATCAATAGACCATACATGATTATACTGTTTTTTTAATGAGAGTCGTTTCAAACAACACTTTTATGACATCTGCAACTATATCATGATTCCTTTTCATGAAGTTTTATTTGGAATAACTCCTCCTAGGATTAGTAAATATTTTCAAGAAGCTTTGTCTGAAATTGGATATTGTTTTGTTGAAGAGAAATTTTCTTTTATTAGGATTTTTGGAAGTGAGGTTGGACCTCGTGTTCTGCCAAGATATATTCCTGATAGGTTTGTTGTCAGAGAAATAGCCAATCAAACAACACTCCATGGTCAGACTAGGATGTTGCATAGGATGCAAAAGAAAGTATGGCCCAACTTTCCTATTAAAGTTGGTGTTAGCACTTTGTTTATAGTATATACCTAAAAAGACTAAGGTTAAGTGTTAATTGAGAGGTATGCATCGTTAAGCATACTTCAAAATTTTTGATGAAAAAGAAACCATAGGGTTTGGAGTTTGTCAAAAGGCTTATTAAACCATCCCTAAGCTCCTAACTAAGTTTTGTAACCAATTAGATCAAGTTTATCGAAGACAAGTGGTGCGATGAAAATATTTTCTAGCGCCTAAAGGTTGCGCTACAAAATATTTTTGTAGTGCCTACAGAGTTTTTAAAAATAAAGGTTTTCTAACTGCGACTTGGGTAATTTCAAATGCTTAAATTCTTTTTGAAGAAGTTTAGCACATGTTACAAGTTGATGTGACATATGGAGGGGTTCCCAGGCATTAAAAGAGAGTTTTAGAGGTAATACCTAAAACCAAAAACTGTGCATAAAAGAGCCATATCCAGCATACCCAGGAAACTAGTTTGCACCAGACATAGGAGCTTTTAACAGTTCTCATAGCATGTTGGGAAGGTGTTAAGCTTATTTTCAGTTGAGGAATGGGAAAGACTGGGCACATTAAATGATATGAACCTGATAACATTGAATGGTTTCAAGCATATGAGGAGCTAATCCTTGTTTCCACAAACACAAGTTGGGAACCTATTTTTCACTGTTTCAATGGTTATAATCTAAGTTGGTGCCATGATTTCATCAACTCCTTTGATGGCAACACAGCTAGGGTCAGGGACATGCAATTTCAAGTGACAAAAGTTGCAGAGGCAACAAGTTTACCAACTAAAGGAGAGAAGTGGTTTAAGAAGAAATGACAACACTCTGTTTTTGTGAAAATTCCTAAACTGGAATCCTATTGCAGCAACTGGTATTATTTCTAGTAATTGTTAATTAATTAACAATTTATCTATTATGACAAATATCAAAATAAACACACTGCAACCTTCATAAATAAAAATTCTGCAGAAAATTAAAATGTTGGACGCTGAGAAATGCTATCACACACATAAAATTAACACAATTATTTTTGGAGAAAAGTCTCCGGAAAAAACCCAATACGAGAAAACCAGTGCAACAATTGAGGGTTTCATTATTATGCAACAGTGAGAAATTCTGAGTACAAGTGGATGCCAATATCTGGCAATCCTATAGAGAAAAATAATGGCAAAAATTCTAGTGAGGAATTTCCTCACTCCACAGGCAAACTCCAACACAACTTTCCTTCAGAAACTCGGCTCTCTAACCCTTTGTGTCAGCCTTTACGCTGCCCTACACAGTCTGCTTGACATCAAGCCTCTGTCTGGTTTCTGATGAAATCTTTATGCCCTCCACTAGCTAGAAAAATGCTTCTCTGACACTCTGTGACTCCTTCTCAGCCTCTACAAACATAGTGAAGTCTTCTTCCAGCCTGGAGGAAAGCCTATCGATCTCTACAGAAGTTGCCCACTAGTCCTGCTTCTCCTCCTTGTCCTTCTTCCAGAGAGGACATTGGGTACTGTAGTGACCAAGCTCACCACACCTGAAGCACTTGACTTTTGCAGGTCCTTCTTCTTTCTTTGCTCCCCCTATCCCTAACTGGGACCCTTTGATGCAAGGGCCACATTCTCCTCCTTCTTTACCTGCTTCGATCTGTTGTTGTTGCCACTGATGGAGCTCTTCAATAGATCTCGTCTCAACTCCTCCTGCTACAAATCGGCCCACATTCTATCCTAGTCTGGTAGCCTATCTCTGCCCAATATGCTTTGGACAAAGCTTGCCACTCCTCTAAGACATTTTTGAGTTCCAATCACACTAGCTTTGTGGGTTGAGGAGCTGCCCCAACAGTTGACAGTCAGTCCCAAACCTCCTGAATTCTTGTAAAGTAGGGGTCTATGTCTTCCCCTTTTTGCATCCGGATGAGTCTCAGCTTCTCCTTTAGCGACATCTTTTGTTTCTCGGAAGTACTCTGGTATAACGTGGAGAGAGCATCCCTGATCCGAGTGGCTCCAGAGAGACACACAAGACAAAGAGGGCTTATGAACGCTCAAAATCAAAGTGTTTGGATTATTCTCGAAATAGGTTCATGTTAAGTATCTTGTCGTCGTGATCGTGGTGGTGCGAACGGTTCGTCAAACCAAGCTCGTATGCGAAAGATAGAGCTCTTCAAAGTTTGACATGACAAGGGAAAAGAGGGGCCCACAGTGTGCCACACGGCATCCCAGTAAGCAGGTGGGAACCACATGGCATCCCATCAGCCATTAACACTTGGTCCCTAGTCATTGGCTCCTTACCCTGCAAAAGACAAAAATATAATATTAAATACCCAAAAACAAAATCCTTTTAAAAATAAAACCATTTTTAAAATTATTAAAATATGGTTATAACCATATAAAATATCATGGTTATTAAATGGTCATAAAACAAAAGCCAAAACAAACAAAATATATTTTCAATGCATATGTCAAAAATGGAATGCACATGGTTATGTCTATTATGGGTATGCATTGGTTCCAAGACATTAAATGCCCAACTAGAAACATATATAAACACACCAACAACCAAATCATAACCATATTACATCCAACCATAAACGTTATATGCCAACCGCCATGAAGGAGGGTATAGGGGTGAGCCGCCCAAGGCAGGCCCAACCACCCAGAATTCTTTATAATTAAAACGAATTCGGTACATAAAAAGGAGGAGGCAGGGTTTGACCGCCCAACCTCATCCCTATTAACCAGCGTTTTTACCAATGAACCATAACAAATTTCTTGTTAAATCTTCTAGTGACTTTATATAAACATTCATTTTACCAGTGCATAAGGGGTAGAGACAGCAGAGCACGGATTTCGAGGCAGAAGGCAGGCACGGATTTCGAGACAATTAATTAATTTTTTAATGCAGGAACTATGAATTTTGCAAGAGGGCAAAACTTTCACTTTGTTAGAAATTGACAAATTTTATATAGTTTTTACATCTCTTGTCGCCACGAGTGCAATGGTGTTGTCTGTTTCTCCATCAAAGTTCTGCGTTTTTCAGCCATTTCCAAAATGCACGTGGAACCATGATTTCAGTGAAAACAGGGAGCAGAGCCATAAGCCTTGAAATTTTCCCAAAGAGGTAAAATTTTGCCATGTCAGATTATAGTCAAGTTTATACTTGTTTTTCATGGTTTTCCGCAGGGATCACAACAGCAAGATCAGATTCATCATCTGAGTTGCAGATTCCCAATCCATCCATGGAGCAGAATCTTTGAGGAATCCCGGGGGAATCTAAAGGATTCCTTGAGCACAGAATTCTCAACTTCTCAGAATTCGGATATTGGACAATCGATTCAGCACTACTCGACGCCACAAATCTGATGGTGTCTTCAGATTTCTTATTCTCTCATTTCTTCTTCTAGCCACTATTCTAAGTGCCAGTGCAGATGTCCACATTCATGTGCGAGCAGTCATCTTCATACAATCGATGCCTTGAGATCAATGGTTCGAGTAGCTTCAGTAGTATGACATCCACTTCTTCAGATGGCCCTTGGTTGTGAGGTGTATGATGTGTTCATGTACTTTTTTTTTATGCATTATGCTGTACAGATCCTTGATTGATGTTGATGCAGGATCTTGTTTCTTACATGTTGTTATGATTCCTTACTTGATTTGATGCAAAATCTTCTATGTGATGTACTTGTTATCATAATTCATCATGTTATGTTTTGAGATCCCTTGTTGTATGTTGTTGGGATACTCTTGTTGTCGTCATGCATGTTTGTTATTGAGATCCCTTTTGTGCCATGTTGGTGGGATGCTCATCATGCATGTTTTTGTGTCATACTGATAAGAGTCTTTTGATTGGGAATTCCAGTAGTGGAATATCTCTTAGAGCCACTCCTGCGTGAGGGCATTTTTCCTTGTATGATCACAACATCATCTCTTGTGTACATCACCTCTATTGACAACACTTAATGCAACGGCCTACACCATCTTGACACCGGGGCCCAGAGACGTAGTCCCTCCTGGACGAACTCCATTATCAACGCTTATGTTTTCATGTGTTGATGATTGTTATGTTCCTCTTCTTTTCCACATGCAGATGAATTCATTAATGTTCTTTTAAAAATGCAATTTAACACATCACGAAAGTAAAAGGTCTTGGAAGGGTCCTTCACACCCGGACCTGAATCAATCCCACATCTGTTTGGCAGTATCTTTGCTAGCTATATGTGAGACAATATGATCCCAGACTCCATCCAGGATCAACCACTTTGCTCGCGCCATTTCCTTTTTATATTCTTTTTGTTGATTTTCATCTTAAGGAACTGCTACTACAACATCAATATAGGCTTTCAAGCCATATTCATCTGGAAGGAAGTGTTGGCATCATGATGCATGTGTTGTACTTGATGGCAACCCACTTGTAGAAGAACAACTCACTTATATATAACTAGATGAATCTACAGAAGAGATATCAGATGTGACAGAATACATGGGATGCAGGATAGCTCAAAGGAATTAGTTCAGATGTAATGAACAATGACAACTCATTAAGATGACAGTTCTTAGTATGGCAAGTTAGCTTTGCCATCAAGTCCAAAGGGGGAGATTGTTGGCATTATGATACAAGTATTGTCCTTGATGGCAACTCACACAGATGACAGATCATAGTGCAGCAGGTCAGTAGCAAAGAATTGATGATCAGACTACAAAGAATGAAGAAAGAAAAGTACATACGCAGGTTCATTATATACCAAGTCGCGTACATACGCAGGTTCACTATATACCAAGTCGTGTACACACGCAGGTTCACTATATACCAAGTTGCGTATATACGCAGGTTTGCTATATACCAAGTAGTGTATACACGCAGGATAACTATATACAAAGGCGCGTATATCGTACACACACACTTTAACTCAAGGAAAGGCACGTACATGTCGGAAAACTAAGTTTTGGGTCCGTGGTATTTGGTCCATGGTATTTTGGTATTTCGTCCGAGGTATTGACCCCAGGTATTGAGTCCAAGGTATTGGTTCTACATGGTTTTGGAACATGGTGTTGAGTAAGGCCTAAGACTATAAAAGGAGAAGAAGATCATTAGGCAAAAGCACCAAGTAAGTCTTGAATATCTGATGAAGTATGAGATCCAGTATGCAGGTTATGGGTTCATGATGCCTTGCTTGATCTGAGCTAAGGAGGAATCTCAACGGTTGATGGAGAACAAGATCTAAAGATAGATCGGGATCTAATGGCTTGGAATAAATCATCTCTATATGGTTTGATCATGTTTATTCTAGATCTATATACTGACACATGTAATGTTCTGTAAAAATTATGATATGGGTATAACTCAAGTTTGGAATAGCTGCAAATCATGAATGAATATTTACAGATGTATACATTGGTTGACTATGAAAAAAGCGCGTACATACGCAAGTTAGATACATCTATGTAGCGTATACCATATGAGCTATGATGTTTGAAGTTATAGGTGGTTCTGGTTGTTGATGAGTTCTGATGACTATTTACTGGTGTCAGTATTTTGCATATTCAATTTGGTTGATTGTTTTTAGCTTCAGTGTTGATGGATGAGATCTAATAATGGATCAGGATCATAATGACTTATCTTTATGTGATCTGATGGAATAGATATGGTTGCTAACACACATATTATCCTTGTATATGTAATGATCTAGGTATGTCTGAAGTCAGGAAGTGCAGCAAAGTTATAAGTAATTAATGACATATACGTTGGTTCGCTTTGGTGAAGTTGCATATACACACTGGTTCAGTGCTTCCAAGTGGCGTATGCACTCTAATGCATGATTTTGATGATACAGTTGGATCTGGACATTGTTGCAGAGTTTTGTGTTCTGCTCTGTGTTCTGGTGACTGCATTTTTATTGACAGGGTTCAGTGATTCAGTATTGGGTGATTCAAAGATTGATAATGCAAGTGGTGATTGTTTTTGTGCTTCAATGATATTCATGGATCCAGTCTGAAAATTTATGAAACGTGGTCCCTGGAAGAAAGAAAAGTTTGTAGCCTTCTGTAGGTTGGCACCTACGTACTAGTACATCAGCTAGTACAAGAGCTAAGGGGGTTGTATCCCCCTTCCAAAAGAAGCTGGAGAATGAGAGAAGGTTGTAGCCTTCTACAAGTAGAAGCCTGCGTATTGGTATAAGACTGCTCCAGTACAGAAATATTGTAAAAAGAAGTTTCTTATTAAAAGAAGATAGAGACGAATTGCAGCAGGAGGTTTTCACTCACATTGGGTTTCCACCTTACATCATGGTGTTCATGTGTGCTTCTTGTGTGTGATGATTTGTTCTGCTTTACTGCACCTGTTTACTGTTCATATGATAATGAAGTTCTGATGCACTAATTAAAGATCAACATTTAATGGATTAACTGAATCATAAGGTTACTAGATATACGCTAGTTGCATTAGACACAGTTGCGTGTACACGCGGGTTCAATTATCTAAAGTAGCGTACATGAATCTGAATATGGAAATGAAAAAGTTCTATTGATTTGATAATATTGATTCACCCCCCCCCCCCC